>PVJC01001209.1:0-98512 GCA_004026665.1 Murina feae
CCCACACCCCCCCCTACCCTCCCCCAGCATCCTCTGGCTCCACCAGGGCCCAGGCGCCCACACTCCTACGTATGCTAATACCTGCATAGCTGTGCTCACGGAGGCTCATGCATTCTCACACGCTCGTGTGTGTTCACATGGTAATAGCTAGCCATGCCTAGACACCCCGAGGCTAATGAGAAAGCAGGGAGGGCATTGAAAAGCTCGGGAGGGGGGAGTTTGGGGGCAGAGGGAGAGCCCGTGCCTCCCCCTGCCTCCCCCTGCCTCCCCCAGTCTTCCAGGAGAGGAGAGATGCCCTCCGTCACCCAGGATCCCACTTCATCCTCAGACAGCTCCCTCCAGAACCCCCCACACGCTTCATCCCATTGAAGTCCTGGAGGTAGGACTTATAACACGTATTTCAAGGATGAAAAACTGAGGCTCCAAGAAGCAAAGTGTTTGGTGGAACACTGGCAGGCAGACCGGGGAGCCCCAAGCCCCATAGCAGCTCCTGAGATACCACAAGCCTCTGGCCCCACTTCATCACCATCGGTTTCCCGCCTGCAGGGAGCTCCTCCCAGCTGCTGCTCCAGCTGGCTGGGGAGGGAGCAGTCCTCCCACTCTAGCCGATGCTCACACCCCCTCCTGCCCCGCAGTCACTGACCAGGGCACCTGTTTGCTCTGGAGCCCCTGGCTGCCTACCTAGCCCCTTGGCCAGTCTTCCCTTTGACCCCACAGACCAGGCCCTGGGAAGGGAATGACGGGCGTGACTGGTGACCCACAGATGGTGCTGAACGTGGGATGCCCTGGGGACGTGGGAGCAGGTGTGGGTATGTGCCCTGCGGGGGGGGGGGGGGGAACAGCTGGCGATCCGGGAATCCCTCTCCCCCGAGCCTCCTCTCTGGTTCTCAGTGGTGCTCGCTGAACGTTCCCCATGGAACTTTCCAGAGTTTCCAAATGGAGGCTCCTCTTCCCCGGGGATGCTCAC
Source organism: Murina feae (assembly GCA_004026665.1). Taxonomy (NCBI): domain Eukaryota; kingdom Metazoa; phylum Chordata; class Mammalia; order Chiroptera; family Vespertilionidae; genus Murina; species Murina feae. Next base: position 968 of record PVJC01001209.1, read on the forward strand.
CAGCACGGCCCCTTCTGGGTCCCCGTTTCCTGATCTGAAAGGAGTGTGTACAGTGGGGCTCCTTGGGGTGGGTGGGCCTCAGAGCCTCGGGGACACTTTGCTATGGTGCGCCCTGCGGTAGGCGTCTGAGCTGGTGCAGGCCCAGTGGCCTGGGCCTTATTTGGTAAGAGCCTGAGTTGGAAGCAAGCTGATGGACACCAGGGGCTTTGCATAGGCCGAGTCCTATAGCCTGGGAGCCTGCTCTGTCCACCTGGCCCCCTTACTCGACCCCTGACCCCTTGGCGGACCGTGTTGGATTTGAAGGCGGGAGATGCGGGGTCGGGTGCAGGCATGGCGGCCCCTGGAGCCCAGCCCAGCGCCGGCGAGGGATTCCCCGGCTTTTGCCTATATATGGCCGAGGAGAGGCGGCAGGGCTCGGCTAGAGGTATTGTTTTAAGAGGGTGTTTGGCATCGGGCAGTGATTCTTGGATTCTTGTAAAACCCTGCCTGGGACATTGTTTGACAGCCTTGACAATGTGCTGGAGTCTGCAGGGGTGCACGCCCACCCCTGGGGGCGGAAAGCATGTGACGGGTCAGCTGCCTGCCTGGCAGCTCTGGCAGCCGGGCCCCTCCTGGCCTGAGCACTGGGCAACCTTGCTCAGGAGACGGCAGCAAGCTCGGAGCGGCTGTGCTGGGCAACCGGGCAGCACGGCCCCTTCTGGGCCTGTTTCCTGATCCAAAAGTTGTGCACACAGTGGTACCCACCGTCCATGGGGTCCTAGGACACAGGGGTGGGGGGGGGGATGTAGTGGGGTCTCTGCAGCAGAAATGCCAGTCTCTGAGTCTTACTCTGTACAGTCATGGTCGCTCCTCTCATCCCTGCCGACAGATGCGGAGCCTGAGGCTGGGAGAAGAAAAGGGATCTAAGACTCTGGGCTCCTTATCCAGTGGGACCTCCGCAGACCAGCACTGACCCATTCACCCACCGGCCAACGTGTCTGAGCTCTGCTCTGAGCCACACTTCATCCTAGGCTCTGGGACACCACAGTGAACCAGCTAAGACATGACCTGTCCTCAAGAAGACAATTAGGGAGACGGGGAGGGTCTCTCTGCGTAGACAACTTTTAAACTAAGGCTCAAAGATGAGAAGGATACTGTTCCGGGAAAGGAGCTACAGGCAGAGGAAACAGCATGTGCCAAGGCCTTGAGGCAGAGACAGGCTTGGTTGGGTCTAGGCCAGCCAGGAGGCCAGTATGGCTGGAGCAAAGTGAGCAGAGGGGAGCAGACCTGCAGCCAGAGATCACAGGGGCAGACTATCCGGGCAGACTGCAGGGTCCACGGGGGAGGGGTTGGGTTTTACTCTACAGGTGGTGGAAAGCTGGGTTTTGAGAAAAAAATCTAATAATATAATCCTGCATGTTTTTTTTGTATCAGATGTCTGTCTATACCCGTGAGGGAAGAGGAATCTTATCCCCATTTTATAGATGAGGAAGCTGAGGCTCTGAGAGTTAAAATGACTTTCTTGACTCTGATACGGAAAATGAGACATTTTCGGGGGGCTAGCAATCTGAGTTAGTCCCAATAACCTACTTTCCACTGCAGGCAGCGCTTGCTAGTCGATAGCTAACTCCATTTGTGAAAGAATGTGGGAGCCGGGTCTGGTCCATCCTTGGCTCCTCCCATGCCAGGTGCTCCTGGTTATCTGAGCTATGCTGTGCTCAAGGCTGCACGCTGTCTACAGGATATCTGCTAAGCACAGTAAGTCTTTCTCAGCCCCGTTTTGTTCTCTTTAACCCCTTCAATATATACAGAGAAAATCTCATTGTCCAGGCCGTTCGGGATCTGGATCTTAGAGTCCCTTGAACCAGCAGCACTGCATTACAGGATCCTTCCCGAAACTCAGTGTCCGACTGTCGCTTCCGCGCCAACTGCATAAATTCCATATTCCATAACAACTCATCGCTATGGGGCAGGACAGGGATTCTCCACTCAGTGCTGCCTGATGGCACAGCAGGCCAGGTATAGAACCCACAGGCAGCCGGGCTGGCCTGTCCCCTTTCACCTGCTATCCCACCCACTGCCCACCCACACTGTCTCCTGCCGGGTGGGTGATCAGCTCGCCCTGGTGTGCCCAGGCCATTCCTGGCTTCCCAGGAAACCCCTCAGGCCCGGACAGACGAAGACAGGGGGTCAGTTGTGCTGCAAGTGGCCCAGGGTGGGGCTTCAGGCACCACCAGGAGCTTAGAGAGGGGGGAGTGGACAGCCAGGTGCCCTTTCCTTGCCAAATCCTCCCCGCCTGCACGCCTGGCCCCATGCCCACCTGCACCCAGGCCTGGAAGGAACCATGGAGAAGAAAGTAAATAACAACCTGTGTGTACCGCCTCACCCTCTCTCTGCAGGAGGGCGACGCCACCTGCCCTGTACCGCCAGCTACAGCAGAACAAAGGGAGGACCAGGGCTGTGCGCCAGGAAAGCAAAGCCCGGGAACTGGCCCGGGGAACTGGCCCGGGAACTGGCCCAGCGGGGAGCGCGAGGCCCCCGGGGGAGACTCAGAATCACACAGCCTGCCTTTGAGTCCAGAGGCTCTGTGACCTGGAACATCGCTGGGCCTCAGTTGTTAATCCATAAAATGGGAGAGAACAATAGCTGGCAATAGCCAAGAGTGTGCCAGCTGCCAGGCTCTGTGCTCTTAGAGATGGAGAGCGGGGACCCTGAGAACAGGAGCCACTGTTTCCTGAGAGCTGGTAGCACAGCAGCACGCACACCAGCCTCAGACTGCCACCGAGATGTGTCCCCTCCCAGAGGGTCGCCAAGCCCTGCCCCATGCCATGGGCCTCTCCAAAACGTCACAACCTCCTCGAAGCTGCAGATCCCTGGGGCTGTCCCCTACCCTCCCATACCTCCAACCATGAGACCATGCACCGCCGGCCACAGGGACACACGGGCTTTGGGCATCGGTTCAACTGCTGGCTCCCGTCAAGGCAGCGTGAAGGGTGTTGGCTCTGCAGCTTGGGCCTCCCTCCTCGAGACCAGCCGCTAACGGCAGGTCCCAGAGATGGTGGCCCTCCCGCACTCTAGAACCATGGCCAGAGCATGCCTGCCGGGCAGCAGGCTCACAGTACCACCCGGAAGAAGCAGAAAGAAGCCCTGGGGGTGTTTAATCTTCCGGTCACATCCTGGTGACAAAATATCCCCCTTCCCCTCCCCACACACACAGCCGAAATGTCACTTCTGCCTTCATGGTGCAGAGCAATTGCATGGGTGGGGAGCCCCGACATGTCAGATGGAGCTGCCTGGGGTCAAGCCTCAGCTCCGCTTCCCAGCTGAGTACGGCTGGATTCCGCATCTGTGAGGTGGGGCCGTAAGACACACACTGGCGGAGGGGTTGTAAGAACGAAGGAGCCCCTGCCGGGCACCTCAGGTCATGTGAGCTGCCCACAGGTGTTAGCACAGGCATCTGGGTGTTTGCTTGTTTGTTCTGTTTTATCCGCCTCCCACTTGCAAATAGCGCCTCGACGGATGTTTCTGTCCCTCAAGACACGGGCAAAAACATTTCGCCAAAAGACAGCCGGCTGGGCCCGAGGGGCGTGCGGGCTCACCGCTGCTGCTTCCTTCAGACACTGGTCTCCATGGTCGGAGTCGGATCTGCCGCTTCCCCGCATCCTACCAGCACTGGGCTTTCCCCTCGTGATTGTGTCTAATTTAATCGGCGTGGCATAGGGCTTCCGCTTCACTTCTTTTTGGCCTACGAGGCTGGGCGTCCGTCCATGTAACAGTTAACTGTCTAGTTCCTCAGGGATCTGTGGCTTGGCACCTCCTTTGAATGTTTCTCCAGTGGCATCTGCCACGGTGCCTTGGCAGGCGGGTCCATGCTGGAAGCATCTTGGAGCAGGAAGGGAGATGGGAGAGGATGCAGCTTGGAGAGGCAATGAAAGCCTCCGCCCCACCACCCCGCCTGCCTCCCACTCCCCTGAGTGTCTTCAGAGCTTCCCCAGCTGAGGAGATCCTTTCCCAGAACCGGGATGACAGGCCCCAGGGTTGGGGGAGGAAGAAGAGAGAAGCCAGTAGAAATGACCACATTTTGGAGCAGCAAACTGGCCAGTGAGGCACCAGCACCCCCCTGCCCCCCAGTGTCTCATTGCCGGCCTTTCACACCCTCAGTGGCCAGCGGAGGGGCACCTCTGACCACGCTCCGCCCCCACTCCACCACCCCTCTCCGGTCCATCTCCCCGATTTAGGCTCCTCCTTGCCTTTTCTTAAATATCCTGTTTTCTGTTTTTGCTTACTGTTTTGCCTGTCCTGTTCGCCCTTGTCCCCCAGAGGCCAGACCAGGGTCAGCGCACGGAAGACACTCAGGACACCCGCACCCCACGAATGAACAAAGGAGACGGTGGGCTTCTCTCGGGTCCTGAGAAATGGATCTTGTCCACCCACGTGGCTGCGGAGGGGAGGGGCCCGCCGGGGAAGCCGAGGAACCCTTCTGCGGGCCTCAGGCCCTGCGCACCCCCACCCCCACGGCCCACGGGCTCCTCAGGGCCTTTGGGAAACGGTGGAAACCCCTCCCAGGGCCGGAAGCAGCCGGACCCAGATGGGAGGGCGAGGCCAGGTCTAATTATAGAAGGCAGGGTGTGAGAGGCCCCGCTCCTCCGGTGAGAGGAAGTGGCACCCCAGCTCTGATTAACACCCACGGTTTGTTCACTCCACCTTGAGACAGTCCCCACGGGGAGAGGAAATGTGGTGAAATGAATTCAGCCGCCGGGGGCGGTGGCCCTGACGGGCTGGGGGACGCTGGCTCCTGGCTGTGGGGATGGCCCGGAGCCTGGCTGCGCGTCACAAGGGCCTCATCCGCTTGAGCCAGGCTCTGTGCCTTGGTTTGAAAAGAAAGGGGGCTTGGTCCACGTTCAAAGTGGGTGTCGCATGTAGTTCCAGGCGAGTCAGGAGCTCTCTGAGCCTCAGTTTTCCCACCTGCAGAATGGATTGATGAGGAAAGTGAGTCTCACAGATGATCTGGGAGGATTCACTGAGACGCAGGACAGCCTGGCACAGGGCAAGGGCTCCAGAGGTGTTCTGTGCTGTCAGATGGCTGCGTGATGGGGTGGAGGGCTGTCGAAATGAAAACGTGGGGCCCCTTATTCAAGAGTTACCAAGAATTTTAACACAGAGACAGCCGGGCGTTAAAGCTGGCGTGGGCCCTTCCGAGCTGCGTGTGGCCGCTAGGCCAGGCCACTCGCCCGTGAGCGATGCTGGTAGATGCCCGGGGTTGGGTGGGGGTTGCCGAATGGAAACACACCATCAGAGCACCCTCACAGAGGGGGCTGTCCAAGCCGGACACTATGGAGGGAACATCAGGGCACAGCTCTAGCTCCCACTCCCTCTCCCGCTGGGTTGGTTCTGGTGGAAATTACAGCAGAATTTCTGTGACCTTTTATTTCTTAAAGGAGAAAAAAGTTAGTGACAAATGTTCATGTTTCATTCTGGGTAATGTTCAATTCCAGGTACTGGTAGCGGGGGGTTAGTTCATCGATTCCCTGAAGTTTTCTGTATATTTTTAAAAGTAGGCTCCAGGCCCTGGCTGATTTGGTTCAGTGGATAGAGTGTTGAGCTGTGGACTGAGGGGTCCCGGGTTCCATTCCAGTCAGGGCATGTGCCGGGGTCGCAGGTTCGACCCCCAGTGTAGGGCGTGCAGGAGGCAGCCGATCAATGATTTCTCTAATCATTGATGTTTCATCTCTCTCTCCCTCTCTGAAATCAATAAAATTATATAAGAAGAAAAAAAAATAGGCTCCAGTGTGTTTAAAAGCCTGAAAGCCTGAGAAACGAGCTGTCTCCACTGAGCTCCGTGAGTCGGGAGCCTTGGAACGCAGTGTTAGCTGAGCGCCTGCTCTGTGCCTGGTGCCGTCTGGGTTCCAGGAAAGAAGAAGCAGGCGTTTTCCCTCCAGGTGCCCAGAGCCCAGCGAGAGGGACAGACGACAGCCCTGCACATCCTGTTGGCTGGGACCCGCTCACAGCGACCCCAACTCGGCCTGAGGCTGCCGTTTGCCATCTTCCCAGGGAAGCAGGATCTTGGGTGCTTTTCCCTCCTGCAGAAGGGCGGCTGGAAGCCCGCAGGGTCGGGTGGCACTGGCAGGTGCATTCGGGCACGGTCCTAGGTGGAGGGGAGCGCCCAGGGCCCTCCCAGCCACAACTGAGCCCCTTAGATGAACAAGGAGAGGTGTCGCCCCGAGTTCCCGCAGCCCCTGCTGGCAGGCGCCCAGGTCGGGGCAGCGTGGGCGGGAAGGGCTTCAGCGGGAGCTGGGCTGTTCTCCTGTCACTTTGTCTCTCTTGCTTGTTTTAACTTTTTATTTTGAAATAATTTTAGATCTACAGAAAATACGCAAAGATAGTCTGAGTTTCCATGCCCCCTCCCCAGCTTCCCCTGCTGTCAGTATCGCACAGCACAGCACAGCTAGCAAACTACGAGCCCTTTAGTGCAGGGCCATGAACTGAACTGCAGGCTGCCCTTGGGGCTCCTCCCTGTGTCCTTCTCATGGCACTTGGTTCTTGTCCCCTTAGTCTCCTGCAGCCGGGGGAGGTCCCACGCTCTCCTGGTCTTCCTTAGTCTTGCCGTAGGTGATGAGTATCAGCCAGGTATTTTGTAGATTGTACATCAGTTTGGGTTTGTCTGATGTCCTCTCGCGTTTTAAAATGCAAACTTTAAACGTGTGCAGTTAGTTCCCTGGCTTGGAGTGCACCAGCACCGGGATCTGGCTCCAGACATTTCCATCACCCAGAAGGAAGCCCAGGCCGGCTCCTGTTCCACTCCCGCCCCTCTTGTCCCCTCTGTCTCCGTCCCCATCTCTCTCTCTGCGACTCCATTTCCATTTTTCTTTCAGTTTCTCTTTGTATCTTTGCCTCTAAGCCCGTTTCTCTCCCACGCATTGTATTCCTACATCTGTCAGTCTCTCCCTCTCTCTCCCTCTCTCTCTCTCTCTCTCTCTAACTTATCTTCTATTTTCTCCCTTCTCATTCTATTTTGCTCCGTCTCTGTGTGTGCGTCTTTGTCCCTCTTTTATCCTAAAGGGGACACGGGCAATTCCCAAGAAAACAAACAAGAAGCACTGGTCAGGCAGCCGTAGCGCTCAGAGACAGACGTGGCCGGGACGATATCTGAGGGCTCCATGGTCAGGGGCTCAGCTGGCTGGAGCATCGTCCTGTACACCAAAAGGCTTTGGGCTCAGTTCCTGGTCAGGGAACATTCCTACATTGTGGGTTTGATCCCCAATGGAGACACATACAGGAGGCAACTGATCTCTCCCTCCCTCCCTCTCTCTCCCTTTCTTTCTCTCTCCCTCTCTCTCTCCCCACCTTTTCCCCTCTCTCTTTCTCTCTAAAATGAATAAAAACATATCCTAGAAGAATAGCTGAGGGCTGCAGCTCAATGAGGCAGCATGAGAGCCCTCTCAGGAGGGGATGAGGATGCCAAATCTCCCGGAACGAAAGCAGCCAGGCTAGAAGAGCTGCTGAGAGAAGTCCAGGCAAGAGGGCAGTAAGAGCAAAGGCCCTGGGGTGGGAAGGAATTCCCCGAAGCTGAGCCAGGGAGCGATGGGCAGCTGGACAGAGGTCTCTCAATGGCCAAACTCGAGTAGGGGGAGCCCAAATGCCCCCTCAGGCCGGGCTCGCAGGCTCTGAGGCAGAAGCCTCAGCCAGCTCAACACAGGGCTGGGGTAAGTCATGGCTGAACCTCCGAGACATTTCCAGCACCCCCACTGGGGGCCAGGCCACAGGCTCAGCACTGGGGACCCTGAGCTGGACCTGCCCCACCTCTGCCTTGGAAGGATCCTGCAGTGAAAAAGCACAACCCAGGCTCAAAAAAAAGTGTGTGCATTGATTTATTCAATTATTTGCTCCAGAAACACTTAATGAGCGCCTGCTGCATGCCCAAACCATGGACGGGCATGGGCAGTGTCCCTACTTCCTGGCTCAGAGTTTAGACAGAGAGGCAGCCTACCACCCACTCACCCTGACCTGCAGGGAAGAAGGCTCTCGCTCAGGTGGTCACTTACACAGCTGGCACGCAGCTCGTGGTGCCCACCGCGTGGTGGACAAACACAGATGACCCTGAAGAGATGACCCATGTTCACAGCGAGTTTCTAGAGCAGAATGACATGGGTTCAAGTCCCAGCTCTGCAGGGTGTTAGCTGAGTCGCCTTGAGCATATTCCTCACCCTCTCTGGGCCTCAGGTTCCCCTTCTGCCCAGTGAGAGCTGAATGAGAGAGTGCCCGTGCTGAGCCCCTTCCGCTCACATTCGGAGAGCCCTCCTTGACCTGAGTTGAGTTTATTAGCCACGTGACTATTGTTCTTGCAGGCTGGGGGAGGGCTGGCCAGGCCAGGAGGATCCCAAGCCGGCTGGGGCGCTACCAGGCATCGACCCCCAGGAGTGTAGTTTAGGCAGCTGCAGGAGCGGCAGCTTTTGCAACAGCTGAATGCTGGCTTGTGTCCTTAAGTCACCCAGGGCAGCAGCAGGCTAGCTGGCCAAGTCCAACAGCCTGACCCAGCCTCATTTGTGATGCAAATGGCTGGCAGTGGCTTGCTGCCAGGGCACATGGTCCTCATCCAGGCCCTGAGCTTTTATTCTGAGAGCAAAGCCTGGGAAGGATGGAGGGGGGGTGAGAGGGGGATCTTCCACCCTGCTCCCTTGCCATGGGGCTTCTGTGGCCATTTGCTGACTGACTCCAGATACAGTGTGACCCTAGTGGGTCCTCAGCTTGAGGTGGTGGAAATCCAGGTGCCTGCAGGGCTGGGGGATCCTTGCTGGAGGCCCTGAGGAAGAATCGGCTTCCAGGCTCATTCACATTGCTGGCTAAATGCAGATCCTTGTGGCTTCAGGACTGCGGTCTCCATTCCCTGTCTTTGCTCCTAAAGGATATCCACATTCCTTCTTCTCACAGAGTCCCTTTGGCAACAGCGGGCCAGGCCCTTCTCACTCTTTGAATCTCTCCACCTCTCCCTTCTGCTGCCTCTCTGCCTCCAGCTAAAGAAAGTTATCTGCTTTTAATGGTGCTTATACTGAATCCAGGCAAGTCTCTGCCTATGCTGAGGTTCTAACCTTCATCCATCTGCAAAGTCCCTTTTGCCCTGCCATTTAACCTGTCACAAGTGGCAGGGACGACAGTGCTCTGACTTGGTTTCCTGGTTTTCTCTCCTTGGCAAAGGAAAGCCTTTTGACTGATCTGTCCTCCTGGAAAATGGCTACATGGATGCAGTTGGCACATGCAGCTGAAAATCTCTGGCTTCACAGAAATGTTACTTGGTTTTGCTTTCTGGGAGTGAAGCACTGTATGGGAGTCCCCAGGAATGTGCCTGAGAGCCCCAGAAAACTCCTGCCCTGTCCAGCCCCTTGGACTGTCCCCTGCCCAGGGCCATGTTTCCAAATTTGTGCACGAACAACCAGGGAAGCATGCTTTGCTGGGACACTGAGTAAATAAACCAATACTTATACCAGGCCCCACAGGGCAGCACTCGGCTCAGGGACAGATATGGTCAAAAAGGAATTCCTCGGCCCTTGGAGGAGGGCCAGGCTGCCCAAGAGGAGCCGGGAGGAGGCATCCCATCCCACACTCCCACGTGTGACTCTAAGATCCCAGAAGGCTCGAGTGGGGAGGGAGGTCATCAGTCTAGGTGGCCTCTGCCCCCTGGGCCTGGAGTCCTGCGGGCCTTTCCCAGGTCAGCACCTCGCTGGCTCCCAAGCCTGTGACCAGGGCACCCACCTCTCCCTCCACATGCATTCTCGCATGAAGATGCAGCCCTCGCTCCTCAAGTGACTTCTCAGCCTGGAAGATCTTTTCATTACAACTCTTTAGAATTCATATGTTCAGCAAGTATTGAAGTACCCCTGCCACTGGGCACCATGGCTGGGTACCGTCAAGGATAAGGATGGGCATAACACGCTTCTGTCCCCTCCCAGCTGACGGTCCAGGATGGGAGATAGGAAAATGCACCGAGAAGTATAAAACCTAATAGGTGCTTTAGGCAGGCGAGCGGGGGAAGAGTGAGGGGAGGCGGCCAGGAGGCAGCAGAGATGGGCATACGGCCTGAGTGCCTGCAGGAAGGCACTGCAAGCAGAGGGCACTAGCCTGTGGCTCTTCAGAGAGGCAGCAGAGAGGTGGCAGGGCCAGCTCACCCCAGCCATGGAGGCCGTGGCAAGCACCCGGCATTTAATTCTAGGGCCATGGGGAGCCACAGAGGCGACTATGCCCAGAGCAGCACATTATGAGTTCCCTTTGTAGAGGATGGAGTGAGTTACCATAGTCAAGAGACCGGAGGCAGCAAGAACAGCCTCTGGGCCCCACCCGGTCGAGGCCTATCAGAGACACCAGGAGACCCGTATACAAGGCCAGGATGAAGAAAACACCTACCCTGCTCGCATTTGGCTGTGTCCACACAACTGTAACATGGAACACACGCCAAACATCATCTCCCAGTTTTTACTGCTCAGCTGTAAACCATGGAGAGCGGTGCTGAGAGGAGCTGAACTCCTGGAGCCCACGGCTGCTCCTGCCTGCTCTGTTTCCTTCCTGCCGCGTCTTACATGCATCCGGAGATGATTTGATACAGTCCCTTTATTTTGAAATTTCTCCCCAGCAGTGTTAATTTTACAATTTTTTTTGGGGGGGGGAACCACCTTTATATTTAATTTCTCTAAAAATGCCCCACCAGGGGCCAGGGAACAGGGGAGCCAGCAGGAGGCCCCAGTAGCTCGGAGCGGTCTTGATGCATCCAGTTCAGCTGTCTGAGGGGCAGGCTGTAGGGGTTCCCCACCCTTGATCTCCAGGCTGCTGTGCACCCCAGTGTGTACACAGGTTTGGGGTAGAGCAGGCGAGAGAGTGGGGCTGATAAGCAGAGCCGGGCACTTATCAGGCCCCGCAGGAGGCCGGGAGGTATCTGGAAGGCCAGGTGCCCACCCCGTGCCATGCCCCGTGCAGACACCCAGCCCAGAGCATGCTGAGCCGCTGTCTTGCTATTTCCACTGTATCTGGATGGTCCCCAACCCCAGGGGGTTCCCGGTTGGGTGTTTATGTCTCTGGGGGACAAACACAAGTGTGACTCAGCAGCTGAGGCGAGCTGGCTTTGGGGTGAGGGAGGTGGTGGGGGTGGAGCCCTGAGCCGAGGCCCTGGGGAAGGGCAGCACGTGGTCTCCAGATTCGGGATTCTTGGGGCCACATTCTGACTCCAGCTCTCTGGACCTGGGAAGGGGCTGAATCTCCCCAGCCTCTGTTTTTCCATCTGTGAACTGGACTCAATCAACCTCACACCAGTTGCTGGGAGCATTCAGGGAAGAACACACATAAAGCCACAGAAAGTACTCCATACATGTCAGTTTCCTTGAACTGACATTAGCTCCAGGGGTGAGACTAAAGCAAGTGGGGTGGTGACTGACTGTTTGACTCTAAACACGGGGTCCCTCATCCACAGGTGGACCTGGGTGGGTTTCATAGGAATGAGGGTGACTTTCTCACCGCCACCCTCATTACTTGCCCAGCTCTCCCTCTGGGCCCCGCAGGCCACCTCTCCTCCGGGGCTCAGGAATGGTGGCTCCATGCCTTGGGGTCTCCATTCCTCCATTTGTGCAATGGGGACACCCCTGAAAAATGCTAGGCACAGTGCCTGCCTGGGTCAGTGCCAAGCTACAGCCCCGAGGTCATTGTCAGTCTGTGATGACTGCTGCAGCGACTGGTGGCTGCCTCCGGTGGTCACTGGCTAAGGTGACACTGGAAGCTCTCTCCCGGCTTCCCCACCACCCAGAGCCCTCAATCCCAGGCCCCAGGAGGATGTTTTTTTGAGGCCTCAAAGCATGTCCCAGAGGCTGCCACGGGCTGATAGCGACAGGAAATGGGCTGGCCGAGAGTGGCCCTCCAGATAACCCTGGCAGCACCCGCAACCCCCTCCCCGCCCCCAAACCCTTATCATTTGCAGCAAATTTCTCTTCTGAGCCGGGAGCCCCACGAGGACTTCCCTGACTCTTGCCAGTGTTTGCAAACTGAGACCCAGCCAGCAGGAGAGGACAGGAGGGGAGGGATAGGCAAGTGTCCCAGGGAAGAGGGCACCTCGCCTGGCAGGACGTCACCTGACTTGATCCCAAGAACCCTGACCCTTCCCAGGCAGAGGTGGGGTCCCTGGACCACTAACGTGAGGATTTACAAATCTCAAAGCCAAAGTGACTGGACAAGGCCCCAGGAGGCCCCTGGGGGTCCCCGGACATGGTACAGAGAAGGTCCCAGGTCCACCACGAACCCCCTCCCCGTATCGGGGTGACCCCATCTCACTTTAGTGTTAAGGGCTGACCACGTGGAGGTGTTGTGGCATTGTCGGTGGGGTCAGACTCAGTTACCCAGCTCTACGTGGCTGCTCCACTGTCCGGGAGTCCCTCTGCCCCGTTCCATGTGGACACTGAGGTGACTCTGGTCTCAGTCCCCTCTCCCCGTTCTAGGCCCCAGCCTCTCCTCAGTCAGATCTGCACAGCACACTCCAACCTGAATGGATGGTCCCCAAACTCCCACTTGTGTCCTCTGCTGGAAATCTCTGATGCCCACTGGCCATTGGCTGAACCAAGTACAGAATGTTAACAGGCCTCAGCTTCTCTGCTGGGCCTGGCACGGCACTAGATTCGGGGGAACAAGGCAGAAACCCCCATGCTTCTGGAGTCAGTGTTTCAATGGGGTGAGGGGGACAGGGACAGATGAGGACACAAATGAAAGGAGGGCACAGTTCTGTTGTCAGAACCGAGACAGGGTCAGAGGAGTCTTCTGAAACCAAGAAACTTTTGGGCTGAGAGCTGAAGGAGTTCAACTGATGAAAGCTAGGGGATTCAGCAGCAAGCGCAAAGGCCCTGGGGTGAGTTGTGCCAGGTATGGGCAGGAGGCAACAAGGCCAGGGCCTCGTAGGCCACAGTGACCACTTCGGCTTTTCCTTTGAGGACAATGGGGAACCCAGAGGGCTCTGAGCTGGGAGAGATGTGGATGTGAGGGTGAGAGGGAATTCAGAGCAACTGGAATCTGTCTTGGCCACTGTGTGAAAGGTGAGTGAGGGAGACGGCGACAGATTGCATGTTGGGGCCCAGCCCTGTTCTGCAGGGTCAGAGGAGAGCAAGCCTGTGCCTGGACAGTGACTGCCCCCAGGTAGGTCATACCCAGGACCTCTGAGCCTCTGCTCAGACTGACCTGCTTACCAGGAGCGCCTGTTCCATTCCCGATCACTAGGAACCCTCACCCTGCTGTCCAGCTGCCATCCCCTCCCCGTGCTCCAGGTTCAGAGGACTTCCCACTGATAGAATCAGTCACACTGCACTGAGCTTGTGTGCTATCCCTCTCCAGACTGCACTCACAGCAGACCATCCTCTGGGTCTCAGCTGTCTCCCCAGCTCCAGCAACCACCTCCTGAAGTTCATCTACCTCTTCCCCTCACTGCTCCTTCTCCAGCTACCCTGGCCTCCCTGGCCAGTTCACCCTACCCCAGGACCTTTGCACTTGCTGTGCCCTCTGCCTAGAATCCAGTCATTCTCTATCACCCTGTGGCATTTCCTTCACAGTGTGAGTGGTATTTGAAATTACTCCATTTGCACGTCTGCTGTGTCTATCCCACTAGACTGTCTATGACTATCCCCAGTGCTCTGCATGTGACTCAGCGCACGTTTTTTAGATGAATGAATGAGCAATTTTAAAAAGTGACTGAATTAATACCCTCTCCAGCCTAACACGTCCTCTGTGAGGCTCTGCGATTTCCCCAGCACCAAGTGGGGCTCCAGCTAACTTATGGGAGATGCTGGGTCTATCCCCAGGTTGGGGCTCCTAGCCCCAGACCAAGACCTGCCTTCCTAACTCTGACCTTGAGCCCCACCTGCTTCCTCTCAGCAGCCCTTACTCAGCGCCTTCCCTAGGTCTCTTGGGGCGCTGTCTCCGTTCCATGGGAGTCTGCTGGAGCCATCAATCATAACACTGAGCCATGGCCCTCAGGGCCTTGCTCTGATCATGCACCTTCACTGAGCCAGTGTGCTCTGCTGAGGGAGGGAGCATCTGGGGGAGGGGTGCCCGTTCCTGCCTGCCTCAGTGGGTGGTAATGGCGGCTGCGCCTATCCCATCACTCCGATGCCTGCAGGCTGGCTCAGGAGACACTCCATGAACAGGTGCAAGTCCCGGCCAGGAGGGTGCCGGGTGTGACTGACACCACACGGCCCTGACTTGCTAAGGACCACTGTATGCAGGGAATCGAATCATTACAGACCAGCTTCTCTTTAAAGAAAACAAGTTTTATTTTTATAATCAGAACATTCTAATAAAAATATTATTATAACATTAGCTACCGGTATTTCCTGGGACTTGACTGCGGACCAAACGCACCGCAAAGCGCTTGCCTGCGCCAGTCAGCCCTGAGGCCTCCCGCTTCCCTGAGGTAGGTCTGAAGGAATACCCCCAGCGCCCCCTAACCTTCTGTCCACTCTCCCCAACCCCCTTGGCCAGGCTGCCCCTCATCTCTACCTCCTGCCTCCTCAGGAGCTGTCACTGCATGCTGGGCCTCTCCTCCCACTCTGCACTGAGCCCAAGGCAGGCAGGATGTGTCAGGCTGGTCTCGCCAGGCTGGGGTGCAACAGGGGACCGAGGAGAGAGGGTGGGGGCGCTCTCAGCCAGCATCACCCAGGGCCTCCTCCCTCTGTCCCTGCAGGAGCAGCAGGGTGGAGACAGGCTTCAGAGACAACTTACTGTCACTGAGACAGACGTGAAGGCGCCCACCCTCCGAGGGACTCCTGGTGCTCCAGCGACAGACACTTTTCAAACAGAAATGCTGCCGTCTCCTTGGGCAGAGCCATGGACATAAGTGAGTCTCAAAGTCAAAAACAGGTTCTGCTTTCCTGGGGGCAGGAGCCTCCGCTGAAAAAATAAACTGAAGTTCTGAAACATCTTAGTAGCAAAACAAGGGCGGGAAGGAGAAAGGCTGCAGTGCTCGGAGGGCTGGGGAAGCGGCCGGCTGGTGGCCCTGCCGCACCGAGCCCGGGGCCTGCGAAGAGCCCGTGAGAGAATTCCACGCGGCGGCTTCCCGCACAGGCCTCCCGCGTTCACAGCTTGTGCGGATGGAGCAACAATAAACAGTCAATTCACGTCGCTCCTTCAGGTTTCCCTGGAGTAAGGCATCTCTGAGCAGGACAGTTTCCGCAGAGCCCCAAGGGTGCCGGGCTCTGCGGACGGGGAGGCCTCCCAGATGCTGAGGAGATGCCGGAGACCTCAGCCCCGAGGGAGGAAGGTGAAGGGAGAAGGCAAGTGTGTGCGCAGGGGGTCCGGCTGCATCTTCTGAGCTCCCGCTCACTCTTTCTCTCAAAGTCCTCCCTCGAGATGTGTGGGATCCTGGGTTTAAAGGGATTTGGTCTCCAGGCCATCCAGGGTGCAGGTGGGGGTCCTGCAGAGTCCCCAGAGGCACATGTGCTGGTGTGCACCCCGAGCTCGGCCGGCCACCTGCCTGGTGGGATGTGGGTGACGGGCCTCGAGGGGGCAGTGGCCTCATTGCATCCTGTCGGGCTGCAGCTGCGGAGGCTGGTACTGCACAAAGGTGGCTGTGGGGGCCGAGGCCGAGAGGCCAGGGGGCACGGCAGCCGGGTAGCTATAGCCCACGAAGCTGGTGACGGAGGCAGGCGAGGCGGCGTACGGATACTGGTCATAGGTGGCTGGTGGGTACTGGGTATAGGCTGGGCTGGCCGGCGTGTACTCAAGGAACGGTGAGGACAGAGATGGGATGGGAGCAGCTGGGATCACCACGCTGGGCTGGACTATGGCTTGAGGGTAGATGTAGTGGGGGGTCAGCCTGTGGGGCCAAACAGAGAGGGTTGAGGGGCAGGTAACACGCTGGCTCCAGGTGGGACCTGGAGAGCCGGGTGCCGCTGTGTCCCTGTCCCCAGTCTGTTTTTCTGTGGCTGGAACATGTCAACTGTGCCTGCCTGTGCCCTGGCTGTGCCTGCCACCTTCCTATCCTCCAAGTTTGTATGCAAACATGCCCTCTTCATGCCTTTCCCAGGCACCCCTCCCAACCCTGCACCCACAGGACCACCAACGTGATTGGGGGGCCGCGCTGGAAAGGGATCTGGAATCCTAGGCCCCTCGGGCCCTTCTGCGCACGGGTACCATGGGACTTCCAGGCTGCCTGCCCATGAAGCCCCTCATTCCTCCTGTCCACCTTCCCAGCATGTGCCCCACAGCGGACACCCACAGTGTGCCCACTTACCACGTCTACTCCCCACCCAGTGTCGGCTCCCGGGAGATGCCCATTCCTTTCACGGACAGCGGGCCTGGCTCCCAGGAGCCCAGTGAGCGCAGGGCGGATGAACGCATAAATGAGGGCGGGAAAGCGTGCAGCGACGACGATGGTGAGGTTCGGGAAGCGCAGCCAACAGCCTGGCACTGCACTCCCAGCACCCTGACCTGTGGTGACCGTGAGATCCAAACCTCAGGTCAGCCTTCGCATTGGTACCTCGTTTACAACAGAAACACGGAGCTCAGTAGCTGACCCACGGCGCCATGGCGACGGAGAGGAGACTCCCAGACCCTCTTAGCCTCCATGCTGGTCCCACCAAGGCCTTGCCACTGCACACCCGGCCTTCCAGAGTAGGAATCAACTCAGTATGTCGCAGATGAGAAACTGAGGCTACAAAAAGCAGGATCAGCATGTGCTCACTCTACCAACCAGCCGCTGGGCTGCCCTGGGTAAGGGGCTGAGCGCTCTGAGCCTCACAGCTCACTGGACACAGAGGGGCCTCATGCGGGAGACGATGCGCTGTAGGCATCTCCTCCTCCACGTCCTCACACCAGCACAAGTGACACAGGATGGGGCCACCACGGGGTGAGGTGGGACCCCAACTTCCTTTCACTATGAGATGGGCTCGGGGGGCCCCCTGCCTGCCCCTGCTGCAAAGAGAAGCTGCTTTGAGAGAAAAAGGGAAAGGTTCCCCTGGGTGCTCCGTGCACCTGGAGGGCAGAAACAGGGACAGCGGCCTGGAGAGCAACTGGGCAGCAAGTGGGCCCCCAGGGCGTGTGCACCAGCCCCTGGGCAGGCTCCCTCCGCACAGAAGAGAAGCCCTCACTCCACAATAAAGACAGACGCACTCAGCACAGAACAGCAGCACCCACAGAGCTGACGAAAAACCAGAAAAGCCCAGCGGACAAGGCAGTCCAGTCCCCCAGACCACACCGCACAGGGCAGGGAGCCGAGAAGCCCCTGCTCAGCCCAAGCCTCTCCCCGCCGCGTCAGGAGAGAGCGCCGAGTGGCAGGACAGAGCTGCTGTTTATGAAAAAGGGAGAGATTTACGCTAAAAACACACATGTGTGTCTATACACATGCTAAGGACAGGTGAGGGTGAGCCGCATGAAGCCGCCATTTCTATGGGTGCGCGAGTTGCCTGACAGCAGCTTTACATGGTTTATGCGTTGGAAAGAGTTTCAGGATCACACGTGGGTTTGAACATCCTTAGAAAGCGAATGGACTCACGCGCGCCATCGGGAATAAAGAGCTGGGGCCAGAGGAAGCAACAGCCCACGCATCGGTGCACTGACTGGGAGGGGTAAGCAGGCGGTGGGGGCTCCGGCCACGGAATATTATTCCGCCACAAAGACGACGCTGCTACAGTGTTGAATGAACCCTGAGGACACTATGCTGAGTGAAAGCAGCCAAACAAAAGGCCACACACTGTGACTCTATCAACAGGAAACACCTACGACAGGCAAATCCAGAGAGGGAGGGGCGCGGGGGAGTGCTCAGGGTCTCCTGGGGGTGATGGCTTCCCCTTTGTAAAGGAGTGAGATTCGAGGTCAGGTGGGTGTCACCACCTAGAGCACATAGGTAAGGGCACCCTGAGCAGGAGCAAAGCTCCGGGGGTCCGTGCTGCTAGACGCGGCGTGGGCAGAGCTGGGGCCCCAGACCAGGCAGCACACACCTGAGGGATGAGTCTGGGGGACTCCTGCTCCATGCGCCAGGTGCTCCCAGTTCCGGGCCACGATGCCAGCTTCCCCCAATCCTTTCAGAAGCCTCTGCGCCCACCCCATGCGAACTAGGCCTTGAACAGAGCCAGGCTGGGTTCGAATCCCACCACGGCTCTCACCTGCCGAGGCTGTGCTCTGGGCTAGGAGGTGGTGCTGAGCAGTCCGTACAACCCCTGGCCTCCTGGGGCTGGGTTCCAGGGGGGGTGGAGTCACAAAAACACACCAACCCACGATGCAGCAGTCCTGAGACTCAGGGGAGGCTTCTTGGAGGGGCGACAGCACAGAGCTGGAGCTCCATGGCCATCTCCCCCACCGAATCTCAGTGACCCCAACACCTAGCTCCAAAGCCCTCAGCCACTCACCACCCCAGACAGATGAGGGGCTCTGCGGTCCACAGGCCTCCTGGGAAGGAGCAGACAGACACAGGACAGAGCCGCCGTCCGAGCCATCATCAGCGTGGTGCCACCTGCCACAGGAGCCCACACCCGCCTCCCAGGCCCTCGGGACACTCCTTAACTTGAGGTTCTGGAAGCTTTTAGCCCAGAACTTCTCCAGGCACAGGCTGTGATGGCCCTACCCCAACACCCACGTGTCAGCTAAACACGTGGCCCTTACAGGCTGAAGGTGGATGGGTGGGTCCAGGACCCCGCAACTGACAGTCCCCAAAGACTACCACGCACCACACTCAGGAACCACTGCCCAGACCAGGGCCTCACACTGTCCACCGCAGAAGTACCTGGGCCTTTACAATGATAGCTTCTCAAGGTCTGGCTGGCTCAGGCAGCTGGCAGATCTACCAGGTTTCAACCCTCCCTCCCGCCACCCCCACCCCCGGTGCCAGGACCGGAGCTCTGCCCTGGCTACCAGAGCTGCCCTGCTGGCGGCACTCAGACTCCATCAGGGTGAATAATGTTTAAGCTGGGGAGGAAAGGGATCCCGTTTCCTATCCCTTGGGGATACTGTCGACATATATTTACCTGCTTCCCGCAGGTGCTCTGCCTCACCACTCAGTATGTGAAACCCCAAGGTAACTTACAAAGCTTTTCACAGCCATGAAAAAGGTGCTGTTGCTATCCCATTTCTAAGAGAGAAACTGAGGCTCATAGAGAGGCCCACAGCCAGGGCACAGCAAAGCAGAGTCTGCCCCTGTCCGTCCGCCACCTGGTACCTATGCCCACAAGCACCGGCTGTGGGCTGGGGCATGTGGACCCAGACCCACTCCGGGGTCCCAGGTGGGAGAGCGGCCTGGGCACCAGGAGCACCTGCCCAAGATGCAGCAGTTCCTGGTGGTTCCTGTCCTGCTGCACGAGGCCCTGGACACAACACAGGACTAGCCGAGGGGAGGGGCGAGGAGGCGGCAGAGCCTGCCAGGCAGGCCCCCCGCCTGCTCCGCAGCTGTGCACGGGGACAGTCAGGGCTTTTCCTGTCTGTGGAATGGGCCCTGAGGAAGACGGCCTCAGAGCTCCCTGTGCGAACCGAGACTCTCCCCTGGGACAGCGGTTCTCAGCACAGTGCCTGCTCCCAGGGGACATGGCCACATCTGGGACATTCTGGCTGGCACAATGGTGTGCTGCTGGCACCAGTGGGTGGAAGCTAGGGGTGCTGCCAACATCTGCACTTCTCAGGCTGGTCCACCTGAGAATTCCTTGGCACCACAGTGAGGCGAGACCCGGCAGTAGACTACAAAGTGATGGGCAAATACAAGGTCTTCTCACCTCTCACAACCACAGGCCAGACAACCACAGTCTCCCGACACTCAAAGCAAAACTCGCAGTGAGAAAGGATTCGGCCACAGTCCGGAGGACCCATTTCTGAATGCAAAGTTACCTCCAAAAGTAAAAACAAAACAGGCAAATGGGCTGGTTTCACTTTTTTCTGTTCTCTGGAGACGTGCCCTCAGGCCCTGCCAGGCCTCCCCGGAGCCCTAGGCTCTCTGGGGCCATCAGACAACAGGCAAGTGCGAGGGGTGGCGGGATGAGCAGATGAGATGCCCTTCCTGGGACCACGCCAGATGCTTCCCCACCAGAACCTGTTCTTCACCCAAAAGGGCACCCACACCAGCCTCCCCCCTCACCACCAAGACCAACCGACCTTCCAACCATGTGCTCAGGCCCAAAGCTCTGGAATCTTCTCGGATTCCTTTCTCTGACATATCCCTTAAAATGTATTCAGAATCCCACCCTTCTCACCCGAGCGCTGTCGGGAGCAGCCGCCATGGCTGCGGGCCTAGTTTGTTACTTGGACCCCTCCACTCTAGCCTGGCAGCCCAGCCCACCCAGCCGCCAGAGGGCTACTGTAAAGACGCAAATGACCTGGCCCTCGTCGCTCAGGGCCACCTTGGCACTCCGAGTAAATCCCAAAAGCTCCCCTAGCCCCATGGCCACCTTGCTGGGCCTTGCACACCCATCTCCCACGTCCGCCCCGCCTGGGGCTCCTTTCTCCCCACAGCGCCTGTTGCCAGCAGAGACATGATTACTCCCTTTTTCGTTTGTCCCCACCCTCAGGACCACTCTGCTGCGGAATCCTCTGTACCCACAGCAGCGAACCGTCTCCTTTCACGTGTGCAGCGTCCTCAGCCTGGCACAGAGCCAGCGGGTACCCGCTGAATGAACTGGCTGAGTGCACAGCTTCCTTCCTGCACCACATGGGAGGGGTCGGGAGAATGACTGGATGCCCAGCAGGCTGTGGAGCACCTGTCATGTCTACTTGGCAGATGGGGAAACTGAGGCTCAACAAAGAAAGTCACAAGGATAAGGCAGTCAAGAGGGGCCTCCAGACTCGTCACCCAGCTGTTGGCATGAAGGGGCTGGCCCACCCAGGCCCACTCCCCCTCTGTGGGCATTTAGAGCCTGCACCAGCCTGTCTGCGGTGTGGCCTCCCCCTGGGTTGAAGCTTATGGACGAGGCTCTCCTGCCTGGCCAATGGGGAGTGCAAGGGGCTCCTCCTCCCGGAGGAACCCCAGAACCCCCGGAGGCTGGTGGAAGCTGGTTTCTGCTACAGCAGACAGGGACAAACAGCAGGTGTGCACGGGCCACCCGCCACCTCCGTTCACTCGCGAGTGACAAACAGGAAGTGCCAGTCACCCCAGACACCCTGAAAGTAAAAACAAGCCACGTGATGCCCCACAGTGAGGAGAGGGCATGGCCCTCCTCCCAGCGCCCTCAGCTCCTGGCTCTGACCTCACTTCCTTCTGTGCCCTCAAGGCACTGACTCCCCCAATGCACAGCCCCTCCCTTCCCCCAGCTTTATTTACTTCATATTATGAAACAGGGAAAGACTCCCAAGAAGTTGCAAAAACAGTAGAGAGGTCCCCAATGTGAGGTCTCATAACCCAGCGCGTTACCTAAGCCAGGAACCAACACACATGTGACTATTAACGAGGCTCCAGGCCTGGTGGGATTTCACCAGTTTTTGACATGTCCTGGTGTGTAAGTCCCACAGTCTGTCACACAGCCCATGTAGGGCCGTGCCACGCCCACGAGGACTGCCCTGCGCAGCTGCACCCCCCAGCTGCTCTCGGGCCCTCGCGTGCCCTGCTGGCTTTGAGTCTGGCTATCCCACTGGACAGTGAGCCCGTGACGGGGACCGGGTCTTTCTTATTCTAAGTGTCCGGGCACAGGGCCTGGCATACAGCAGGCGCTCAACAAGCACTCAATGAGTGAACGATTGTGGGAACAGCCCTGTACGTGCGGCCCAGGCCTGAGTGCTCCACATCCTTCCGTCACCCCCGGCCCCTCTCCAGTCCTGGTGGTGGGGCGCTCCAAGCAGACCCTGCACATGCACATTCGCGGCCGCAGGTCTCCACGTGGGCAGCGGGGACCTCCACAAAGAGATGCCGGGCCCCTGACACTACAGACCAGGAGGTCTGTGCAATGCCTGGGAGAAGGTCCCATGGGGTTGTCAGTCTGAGGGAGTGTGGGTTTGTCCAAGGCTGGCCAGAGGGAAGGGCTGGGCCTCATGGAAGGAACCAGGGTCAGAGTCCCCAACTCAGGGCCCCCACACCCATACTGTGAGAGCTGAGGCAAGTTTCTCCTCTGGTGCCTGCACTGGAGGCTGGAGTGAAGGGCTGCCGTGCAACTCGTCACTGACAAATCCCAGGCCTTCCCATGGGCCAGGTCCCCCGTGACGCTCAGCACACAGGCGCTCACGCAGCCGGGAAGCATTCCCACCAGCTGAAGGGGGAGAAGAACCCAGAGAAAAGGGCTGGCCTGGCCTCGAACCCAGACACACCCCAGGGTCCTCGCTCTAGCACCCAGCACACCTGACACCAGGCTGCCCCAAGACTCCATCTTGTCATCTGGGCCCCGAGGCCTGGCCCCATGCCTGGCCCAGAGCAGGGCTCACGGAAAACGGGTGTGGGGTCCACAGCATGGCCCTCTTAAGAATGGGGTGGGTGGGCTGTGCCCAGGGAAGCAGCTGGCCCTTCAGAAATAACCCGAGGGGAGTTCCAAGTGCAATCAGGCCCAGGCCCAGCCTCAGATCCTGGCAGGCGTAAGGCCCAAGTGTGACAAACACCATTGGACACCAGGAGGCCCTTCCGGGCCAGATCCGAGGCTCTCACCTGCACTCCTGCCTGCAGCCTGCTGACTGTCCCACCAGCCAGCAAAGGGACACTGTCCTGATCCAGGCACTCGTCACCTGGCCTCAGCCCCATATGTGGGTAAATGAAGGAAATGCAGTCGGCGAGTCAGGTCCTGAAAGATCCCCACAACCTGCTTCTTTGGTGAGTCTTTCCACACTGACGTTCATGGCCCAGCCAGGGGAGGAATTCCAGAAGCCTTGCCCAAAAGCGGGGCCGAGGGATCCTTTGAGTGTCCGGGCCTATGGGGACCAGGAAGTCCAGCCAGGCAGGGGAGGGGTTAACCAGTTTACAGGCAGAGCTGCCCGGGCTCCGGCTCCCATAGTGCCCTCAGCCAGCAACAGGCCTGGCCTCGCTGCCAGCCTGGAGCTGACAAGGCTGACCGCTGAGTCAGGCCCAGCCACACTCCCAAGCCCAATTGTTTGCAAAGACAAAAGGGACGCTGACAGCCCAACTCTCTGGCTGGGCAGGCGGGCACTGGGAGAAGGCAGCTGACCCAGGCAGCCCAGCCGGCCGCCTCTCCTGGGCAACGCACCCAAGAGCCTCACCCGGGCCTGGACCTCAGCAAGGCCTAGTGGGGGGAAGGCGGCGAGATTCTGAGAGACTTCAGTCCACCAGCCAATGGACAGTCCTTCTAATCCCTTGTCCCTGTTTGGGTGTCCACCCCCTTGGCAACCAACAAACAGCTGGAGGCCTCTTCCCCATGGTCAGTGGTATTAAATGGCCAGCTAGCAGGTTCAGTTACAAAACACTGTCACCTAACGTGGAGAACGCATGGCGGTAAATCTGTGACCGACCCCAACTACCTTCACAGGGGTGAAGCTCTGGGGACCCCAAGGGGCAAGGTCAAGCATCCCTTTCATCCTCTACCTCCACCCCAGAGAACAGGGGTTGTGAGTGTGGATCCTAGAGCTGGCCTGGCTTCACTCCAGGCACCCTAGACCGGTTGTTAACCTTTCTTCAACCTTTCTTCGCCTCGATTTCCCCATCTATGAAGAGAGGATGTATCAATCCCCATTTCAGAGGGTGGGTGTGAGGACAGGAGAGGGGGCACCCAGCCCCACGTGCCGGCACCGTGTCAGAGGAAGCTAGCGGCTCAGGAAGAGGACATCACTTGCCAAGATGGACCCAGCTGGTAAGTGACAGAATCAGGATTTGAACGTGACTCTGCAGGATCCAGAGACCAGGCACAGACAGTTACTAGAGTCCCAGAGACAGCTGCAATGGATCAGACTTGGGTGGGGAAGGCATTGTTGCATTTCAAACAGGAAAGAGCTACATGTGCCTGAGGCTCACGCCCTGATCTTTGTGCAGCCGGCCCTGCCCCGGGGCACCTGGTGTGGATCTCGGGAACATAGCCAGGGCTATGAAAATGAGGAACGCCCTCCTCGTGTGGTCTGAACCCCACAGAGGAAGAACCTGGGGTGACTGACGGCAGGAAGACTGAGGTGTCTCCAAAAACCCTTCCAAGACAGCTGCAGACATTTACGAAGCAGAACCCTGGCAAGAAGAAAATCCAGAACTACCTGTTCTCGGCCACCCTCCAGGCGCCCCCGCAGGAGGGCAGACTGGAGCTGAGCTCACACACATGTGTGGTCCACACTGAAACCGCGTGCAGGCACCGAGTCTGGGCACAGAGCAGTTCCTCCGTCACCTGGCTGACCTGCGCAGTCCACTGGAGCCTGGCTTTCTCCCTGCTCTGGTCCTTGGTCCACACTGCCTGCCCCGTGTGCCTGGATGCTCCTCACACCGTGCCCCTCTCCTGGGCAGGGGCACACACGAATGCGCACGACTGGTCTCTAACAGCCTAAGAAGTGCTAATGTTCTAAAAGTAGCTGCTGTTTTGTAACTGTCCTCCTGCCTCCCACAAAGAAACAACTCCCAACCCCAACAACAAGCCCCCTGCACGGGGTGCGCAGCCGACATCAATCACGGGGCTGGAAAGTCAGACTACATAGCAAGCTCCTTTGTGCCCCTGAAGTGTGCATGTTCTTCCCCAAGCAGCTGCCAGGCCTTATATGCTCTTAAGAAAAAAAGCAAAGGGGGGGGACTTTTTGGACAGAGGAGGGTGGGACACGCTGCTCCAAAGCATGTCAGACAAAAGGCCCACAGGCCAGCCTGCTGGGGCCAGGGACATCTGGCCCTGATCCTGGCTCACCTGCTCCAGCTGACCTGCTGCCACCATCTGTTGGGCACTAGAGGTCAGAGAGGCTCCCTGAGAAGAGCCCAGCTCGCCAGTCCCTAAGAATGTCAGCAATACTTGCGGAGGACTCACCTCCCCAAGCCACACCGTCCTAACACCTGCACTCACAGAAATCAGAGGCGCTGCTCCTGTCCCCACTGCGCAGGTGAGGGAACAGGCAGAGGCACCTGTGTCAGCTGCTGGAGGTCACACTGCTCGTAAGGGGGAAGCCGGGATTTGAACCCAGGCTAAAGGCTCGAGCTAATACTGCCCATTCTCTGAGGTGTGGCCTCTGCCAGGGGTGGAGAACTGAAACCTGTCTTCTCTTAGTTCTCCCAGCTTGTGCCCACCCTCTCCCACCCAAAAACACAATCATGTTTCCGAAAAATTGGAAACGATGACTGATGGGACACAGAAAGGGGGCTGCTAAGGGCACAACCAAGGCAGTGGGGTTGGCAGTCCTAGGATGAAATGGGTACCCACACTGGGAGACCCAGGAGACCCACCACCCCCGTCTCCAGCCAGCCACTCCACTCACCCATAGGTCCGCTGGATCAAGGTGGGGTGCAGCTGCTGTACACCGATGGCAAAACCTACAATGAAACCAGTTAGCGGTTGGGCCTCACCAGGGGATGCAAGTCCAACCAAAAAGGATAATCCACTTCCTTGCCCTCCCAGGCTACCCCCACGTGAACCCCCAAAGCTCCCAGTCAAGCAGGTCAAGGGACCTGGGGGGGTAGCAGCCTCTAGGCTTTGGTCCTTCGGACCTCAGGTCCCAGAGACCAACTTCCTGTCTCCTGGGAGGACAGCTGACAACTGGGTGACGCACCCTCCTCACCCTGTCCTACGGGCACATGCAGCTAGACCAGCTAGATGCAGGGGTCCAGCTCCCAAGCTAGGGCATGACTGTCCTGTGATGGCTCTGCAAGCACATGACAGCCGACTGCCACTCCTGAGGTGGGGTGGGGCAGGGCAGGGCAGGGGGGTGTCACTAGGCAGATAGGAAGGCTGAATAACAGCAGGCGACAAGAGCCTGGGAAGGGAAGCAGCCTCTCACCAGAATGGAGGCTCCTCGGCTTGGCGCCCAGATAGGCGAGGTTCACGTTGGCCTTGCGGCCGTCGATGTTGGGGTTAGGGTCCTTGCAAGCCCTCTCAGCTGCCGCCCGGTCAGCCATAGTCACCTGGAGGGGCAGAGGCATCAGAGGCTTCCCTTGCGGAGTGCAGGGCAGCGGGCTCCACCCCTCCACCCCTGTGACCCGACCCCACAGCCCGGGCCCTCCCACAAAGCTGCCCCCCCCATTCCAGCTCCTCCCTCCAAGTTCAAGTGCCAGGGAAGCCTGGCCTTCAAGGACAGAAACAATCCCCAGAGAGGCAGGGGCCTGGGGACACTGTGGTTAGGAGGACGGAGCTGTTCCCTTAAGTTGATGCTCATCGGTGGCCGCACAGGGGACGGTTGGAAAATATGGGGGGAGGGGCGCGAAAGGGTTCAAAGCGCCCCGGGGGGGAAGGCCTTGCCTCGCCCTGGCGAGCTGCTCCAGAAAGTCCCCAGGACAGTCGTCTGACCCCCAGACCTCGCCACGAACTCAGAAGTTCTCACCGAGCACAGCGAGCGCGGGGCGGAGGCAGGCGGACCCAGACGCGGGCAGCGGGGGCGGAACCGGCGGGCGCGTGAACCGCCGCCCCGCGAGCCCGGGAGGGGGCAGCAGGTGCCGGCGCCGGCAGAAGGCGCCCCGAGCGGCCGCCGGGCGGCTGGGCGTGCGCCCGCCGGCGGACTCAGGGCCCCGGGCCAAGAGACGTGCAGGTGGGGGTGCGCGGCCGGCCGCGGGGGCCACTTACGAAGCCGTAGCCGCGGGACTTGCCCGTCTGGCGGTCGGTGATGACCACGGCCTCCTCGATGTCCCCGAAGCCCTCGAAATACTTCCTGAGCGAGGCGTCGGTGGTGTGGTAGGGCAGGCCGCCCACGAAGATCTTGGTGAACGTGGTGTCCTTCTGCGAGCCGTGCATGGCGCCGGGGGCGGCCGGGGGCCGCGGGAAGCCCGCGCTCGGGGCGCACGGCGCGGGCTGCAGCAGCATGGGGGGCGCCCTGCGGCCTACGGACCCCGGCCGCACGGGGGTGCGCTCATGGACGACGGCGGGGAGCGAGCTGGGCAGCGGGGGTGCCTCCGGGCCGGTCCGCTCGAGGGCCGCTCCCGCCGCGCACACCGCGCTAAGCTGCGCCGCGCTCCAGCCGGCGCTGCGGGCACTCTGCGCCCCGGCGCCCGCCCCCGGGCTTTGTAGCCGGCCACGCCCCCAGGCGGCCTCGGCCCCGCCCCCTGCCGGCCCCTGGCGCGCGGGGTCCGCTGGGAAGCGTAGTCCGGGCCCCGCCCCGCCGCGCCCGGAGCGCGTGGGGAAGCATCGGGGTGGGGTCTGATGCCGCCGGAGCCCGCGCATTCGGACGTTTCCGGAGGTCCTACTACGTGCCCGCGTGGTTGCAGGCCTCTCTGCCCTCGTGGAACGCAGAATCTAATGAATTAGATATGGGCAATTATTAGACCACGGTCACTGAGCCAATATGTATCCCACTGCTACTAGAGTACAGCGACATATGCTAAGGGTGACATGATTTTTTTAAAAAAATCTATAGATATAATTCATTCGACGAATATTAATCAGGACATGGGGGCTGTAGGGATGCACAAAACACACTCTAGCCCCATGTGGAGCATCTATGAATAAGACAATCCAACAAGTAAAAATATACAAGATATAATCTGGAAATAACTAAATCAGGTTGCTGCTGTCCAGGAGGGGCCCCCCTCCAGAGAAGTTGATGGGGCAGGGGAGGTAGTTTTGGGCTCCTCAGAAGTCTGCCCCCAACCACCGCTGCTGTCAGTGATTCCGCCTTTTGTGTGGGCCACCCTTGGAGGAGAATAAGCCGAGGCTGCCACCTTCCCTTTGTTCCTGTCTCCAGCCACGGAAACAGGCCCATTTTCAGCCCTCTCAATGTCACACTGGCAGGCTGGATACAGAATTTGCAGAGTTCAAAGCTATTAGGAAATTAACATTGGATAGGAGAGCACTTAACCAAGTGTGGGGCCTTTCTGAGCAGCCAGCCATGGGACTGTGCAGGTCACTGCCCTCAAAGCTGGCCCTGGCACCAACGTCCCCCACCAGCAGGTCACACCAGGATGCCAGGCCAGCTCTGGGGGCCTCAGACCTTCAGCATGTCCAGGCACCATTGTGACCCCTGTCCAGCTGGGAACTGGAACTCTAAGTGGGGTCACTCCTGGCCCCAACCCTATGGACTTCTCTCTGGACAGTGGGACGCAGGCTGGGGTCTGTGGGGACACTAGTGACACCAGGCGGGCCGAAGAGGAAGGGATGCAGGCGAAATGTTTGCTAGTTATTCAGGCTGTGTTTGAACCCAGGTCCTCTCAAACCTGTCTCAAGCCCCTGGACTCCCTGACCCCAAGATCCAGCCACTGAAGTCTGATCCCTCCTTCCCAAGCCCCTGGCACTAACCGCCTGCCTTACGCTGGGCATGGAACCCTGTCTTCAAAGAGCCTACAGGGAACACACTTCTCTGTGTCAACTCATTTCCCCCTTCTGTTGTCACTCACTGTCCCTCCGACTCGCTGGGCACAGCACTGCCTCCAGGCCTCTGCCACCTCACCTGGCAGGCAGAGGGCCCTCGGGAAACATAGGAGTGAATGCCCAACGGAACCAAGGAGGCGAGGAGGGCTCTCCAGCAGGAAGGGGGCCCTCTGACCACCTGTTTTGAAAACTTTGATTAAAGGGTGAGTAGCACTTTTCCTCCCTGGCTGCTGGGAGATCATCCACCACCCATGAACGACACAGTAACTATTGGGTCCAGGAAGTTCGTGAACAACAGACGACTTCAGGGAAAACAAACGGCCACTGACGTCCTTCGCCCTGGGATGGTAAAGTACAGCCTCTAGGACAGAAACCCAGGGGGAACTAGCCTCCCTCAATGTAGGGCGAGGCCACACACCAGTCATCTCTGCATTTGGATTCAGAACCCGTTCTGGTGGTGGCAAGACAGACTGGCTTTACGGTTCCTGGGATTAGGAAAAGAAAAATGAACCCAAACATGGACTCACATGACACGGCCTGTATGAAAAGAAACAGAGAAAGGAACGCAAGCGCAGAATGGAGAAAGTCGGGGGTCTGCACAGCCAGTGCTGGAGCAGGCAACGAAAACAGAGTAAAGATGCTTCAGCGACTTGATCTGTGGCGACTGTGCAAATTTTTCATGAGAGGATTAACACACTAAGAACTTTTAAAGATAAAATAACGTGTGACCTACACTTGTTGCGCCAGGGACGGCGGCCACTGCTCGATCACGTGATCTTTTGCAAGCTGGGCTCTTTCGCTGGGCCTCGGTTTCCCCTTTTGGGACGAGCGGGTTCCGACAGCCTTGGCCAGGAAGGGCTGGGGCAGGGTCCGCCGCGCCCTGCACACTCCCGGGAGGGGGGACGGGCGGCGGCGACACCGGGACTACAAATCCCAGCGCCGCCCGCGCGGCCCCACCCTGCGCCCCCTGCAGCCGGGGAGGCGCTCCCGCGGGGCGCGGGGTTAGGGGTGCGCGGGCGTCCGTGGAGCACGTGCCGGCGCCGGGGTCAGGGGGTGTCCGCCAAGGTCCCAGCCTTGAGCGGCGGCCCAGCGCGGGGCCACAGGGTCAGAGAGCGGGAGGCACTGGGCTCGGCGGGAGGTCGGTCCAGCTCCGGGCGGCCGAGCCCCCCGCGTGCACCTCGCCTCCTGCCCCGCCTGGAAGGCGGCTGGGGTGGGGCAGCAGGGTCTTAAGAAGCGGATGCCCAAGTACGGGTTCATTAACCCATTCATCCCCGGACCCCTTGAGTTTCGGCATCGTCACCCTCTCCGACTGTCCGGTAGCCCCACGGCCCCAGGTGTCACCCATTTGCCCAAGTCATACTTAATGCCACGGGCCATCACCAGCTGCAGGCCGGGCGGGGTTCTGGGCCCCGGGGGTCCTGCACGTGGGAAACACACGTGCCTCCCCGCTTCCCGAAGCGAGCTTGCATTTACCAGGAGAAAGACAATAAGTGAATATTGCATTTAGGTAAGTTTTCCAGGCAGTTGCTGAGAAAGGACCAAGGAGAGGGGAGAAGTGACAGGTGTACTTAGCTTCTTGAAAGGCCCCTGGGAAATGGTGAGAACCAGAGCCATGCGAGTAAAGGAACAGCAGAGGCAACAGAAAAGATGAAGGCTCTGAGGTGGGAGATGCAGCCACCACCAGTTATGGAATACTAGTAGCAGGAAACTTGGGGGAGAGGGGGGAATGTCCCTCAGCCTAGCCTGCATCCTTTCCAATCTGGGACTCCTCAGGGGATGTCCTACTGTTGGCAGTCAGACATCCTCCTTGCAATCTGGAACTGCTGGCTCCTAACCACTCACCTGCCTGCCAGATTGGCCCTAACCACTCTGCCTGCCGGCCTGCTTGCTCCCAACTGCCCCTCCACCAGCCTGCAAGCCTCCAACTGCCCCCCCACGGATGGCCTGATCACCCACAACTGCCCTCCCCTCTTGGCCCCTAACTGCCCCTACCTCGGCCCCACCACCATGGCTTTGTCTAGAAGAACGTCCGGAAGGTCTCCTAGAAGGTCTCCCAGTCTAATTAGCATATTACCCTTTTATTAGTATAGATTTTTGAGTGCTGGGCACTTGTATGTGGTTAGTTCTCACCACTAACAGTAATGAAGGCCAGCTGCCTTGGAGTGCCCGATTTGGGCCAGGCCCTTGGACAGGGTTACTTACATAGATTAGGTGGTTTCATTGCAAAACAGCCTTTGTCGTTGGTGGTACTATTAGCCCAGTTTTAAGCTCAGAGTGGCTTCCCCAAGGCCACCATGGGTAGTAACAGACTGGCCAACCCATGGTCCCAGTTTGTCCTGCCCACAGCCTTTAAGGAGGCCTTGTCTCCCCACTGGAGGGCCTCAGAGAAGTTAAGAGAAGTGAGACCTCAGTGGAAATGCGTTGGGCTTCTGTGAAAGTGTCCAGTTTCTGCTAGAAGAAACAGTTGCAGCTGGCATTAGCCCCTCATGTTCCTTCTGCTCTGAAGGTGGGTGGAATGTCTGGAGCTGGGTAGCCCCTGCTGCAGGAGGCAGAGTCCAGGAGACTCACAGACACCAGCCCTGATCCCACTAAACACAGGACATTTGGCAACGTCTGGAGACATTTTTGGTTGCCAGGAGGGAAGGAATGCTACTGGCATCTAGGATATGGAGGCCAGGGAAGCTGCTGAATACCCTACAGGACACAGGATGCCCCCACCACAAAGACCTACCTGGCCCCAGACGTCAACATTGCTGAGACGGAGGAACCTGTGCTAAACTGAGGCCAACAGCCAGACTCCTTGCTATGGAATAAGAAACCCGAGGAGTCCTCCTCCCCCTCCCTAGCCCTCGAGGCACGGTGGTTTGGGAGGTCAGCCTGGAGGTTGATCTTGGTCCAGTCATGTATGACCTTGGGCTGGGGCTCTCCCTCTAAAGCCTCAGCCCCTTCCTCACAGGGTGACCAGTGCCTTCTGCATTGGCGGGGGCGGGGGGGGGGGGAGAGCTGGGAGTACGGGAGGGAAAGAGCATGGGTGTGGTGACTCAGGCGGAGTCGCTGGGGGCCAGCACCCAGAAACTGCTGCTGCCCTATACACATACTGCCCTTTGTCCCCTGAGGACGGTGTGCCAGGCTCCCAGCTCTGGGTGCAGCAGATGGGACAGCCCTGTCCCCTGCCTGCCGCCCACACAGGGGATGTCTGACACTGAGTCCCAGTGCGCAGACTTTGTCACTGTCCCCAAGGGGAGAACCTGGACTCAGGAAGGCTCTGGAAGGTTGGCCTTTGTCTAAGATGGTGCCTGGGGGCGGGTGTGTGAGCATTTGCTATGGGTTGAAATGTGTCTTCCAAAAAGTAGGTTCAAGTCTTACCCCTGGTAGCCATGGATGTGACCTTATTTGAAAATGGTTTTGTAATATAATCAATTTAAGATGAAGTAATGTTGGATTAGTATGGGCCTAGTCCAAGAACTGTTGTTCATATAAGGCCACATGAAGACAAGGACACACAGGGAGAACGCCATGTGACAGCAGAGCAGAGGCTGGAGTGATGTAGCTACAAGCCAAGGCAGGTCATGAAGCTGCCACACCAGGAGCTGAGAAAGGCCTGGGACACTCCCCTCCTCGTGCCATCTGAGGGAGCACAGCCTGGCCGACACCTGGAGTTTGGACTTGTGGTCTCCAGAACTGTGACAGAACCAAGTCCTGCTGTCGAGCCATCCAGATCAGGGTCATATGCTGCATTAGACCCAGGAGGCTAACGCTGGTGGGAGAAGGGAAGAGCAGGACAGAGCCCTGGGCAGAGGGAACCACTGCTCAGCCTGGAAAGGGGTCCAGCTAAGGAGTCTTCCTCTTAAAACACCCTCCCACCCCCGTTTACATCCATTCCCGGGCTCCCTACCCCATCCCCCACTGGGCAGAGGACTGGTGCCTGCCTTCCCCGGAGCCCTCCTGCCTGCTCCTGCATCAGGGCCTTTGGCTCAGCCAGCGGCCATGCCAGGATCCATCATCCCACCTGCATCTCCTAGGCACCATCTGGCTGCATCTCCAGGATGGTCTGTCTCCCCACTAACCATCAGGTCAGGGAGGATGGGCTGCCGATGGCTCTGTTCACTGTGTGTCCCTGGTGCCCGGCACATGGAAGCGCTCAATAGATGCGTGCTGAATGAATGAACTCCTGAATAACATCTTCCAGAAAACTGACATTGGGGTGTGCAAAGCCCGCCTATCTTACTGAAGCATGAGCAATGCGGGTTCCTGTGGATTTAAGCCAGAGCAGCCGCCCCTTCTCTGCAGGCTGGGTCCCATCATCCCCACCTTCACCCTCCTCACCAAACCAGAGGCCGGAGGAGCCTCCACGTAAAACATCAACACAGCAAAGAGGAAGCGCGAGAGGCGTGGGAGCTGGCAGGCGTTCCCACAGCAGCCCAGCCTGGTTCGGGCCCCGCCGTTTCAGCTCTGCAGACCTGCCTCCTACGTTCCCTTCTGCTGCTCTGTTAGGAGGTAAACGTCACTATCGTGTCAGTGCAGGCAGCACTGGGCCGGCTGAGAGGTGGAGGGCAGGCCAAGAACAGACAGCCCCGCGTTTGTGACCTGCACCCATCACACACGTGCTAGCAACAACCTCTCGGGGCCTCAGCTGCCTCAGCTATAAAATGGGCATGATGAAAGTCATTTCCTCACAGCGCTTTTGTGGAGATGAAACTAGACAGTACACAGAAAGTGCTGAGTGCGCCCGGCTGAACACAGCTCGGTAATGCAGAGACCCGCAGTTTTCATGTTTTTCCAGAGCGCATCCGCTTCAGCCTGCACAGCAGCTGCGCAGGTGGGGAGGTGGCAGCCTCGCCAGCCCTCCCACACGTGCTGTCAGAGGTTCAGTGGCCCCCCACCACTGGGGGACAAAGTCCCAAATCCCTTCTTTCCCAACCTCCCTGAACCAGGGCTGAAGGGCCCAGCGCTGTCACACTTAGAAAACCCGCCAGGCTGATAGGAAACGCTGATTACAAACACGCAGGACCCGATCCGAAGGCTACCTGCTTTTCAGTTTTGGCCACTCCACAGGGAGGCAGGTGTGTTGGGAAGCCCCAATGTGCAAATGGAAGCCCCTTTGCCCAGTACATGTGCGACTAATACCTGGGCTTCGAAAAGTCTGCGACCCAACGCCTGTCCCTGCGGAGGAAGGGGGACCACGTGCTGGCCGGTCTTCCTGGTGTGCGCTGCTGAGGCCCTGCCCCAGCAGGTGCAGCCTGGCCCGTGAGTCAGGCCGCTGGGAGTCTGGTAGTGTTTCTGAAGGCTCCTGTAGACACAGCGTGGACATGGCATCTATCCCGAGGGCGCAGAGCAGGAGGGGGTAATGAGGTGGGACAGCACATTACAACTGGGAGTACTGTTAGCTTGGGCTGCTACCCCAGATTGGGCAGCTTACATGGCAGAATTTACCTCCTCACACAGTTCTGGAGGCCACAAGTCCAAGATCAAGGTGTTGGGAAGGTCATGCTACATGGAATCTGAGCAGGTAAAGAGCCTGACGGACATCCTGAGTCTCTGGCACCACGAATCTAGACAGTGGGAAGTGCTGGTCATCGAGACATTTTTCTCAGAAAATAGCAGCTTCCATTGCTTCAAAGGCCAACCCAGGAGCCAGGAATTTCACGAAGGAAGGGAAACGAAGGGAGGGGAATGATGGCAAACTCGGTGCATGAGCAGGTGCCCGAGGTCAGGAGCGCCCAGGGCCCAGCCTGCAGGGGAAGGTGGCTAGTCATGACCAGAAGTCCAGGTCAGAGTAAGGGAAAGCCAGCCTCGCCCAGCCCCCAGGCAGCCCAGTGGAATCTTGTCGGAGTGATACGGACACAGTATGACAGGCAATCGGGCCACATCTGAACACTGAGACTCACACATAGGAAGAGGCCCATACTGTGGCTGGTGGCAGAGAAGAGACAGATGTGCCGGGCACTGCCATGGCCCTGATGACCCAAAGGGCAGCGTGGATTTGGACCCATGGAAGCCTGGCAATTGACAGTTTCTTCTTAGTACTTTGTCCACTTCCTCTGCCCGCGCCCTCCCCTGCTCCACACCCATGGGGAGAACCTACAAGATGAAGAATGCATGCCAGTTATTTTTTAAGGGGCTGACTTACTTTAAGCAAGTATGCAGAGTTTTTATTTGCTTTGTAAACAGTCCTCACCTTAAAAAGTATTTCTCGATATACTGATGCGAAATTCACAATAGCCTTACATACAATAGGCTACAGAATGGTTTACTCTGCTGTATTTGCCTTGTGGCAACACCACCTATTAGGATAAAAACTCCCACAACTGCAGCCACAGGGTCCTCCCACCTCCTGGGTCCAGCTCTGTGCAACTAGGAGCCTTACTCAGCAGGAAGTCCTGCACTGAGTGCTGGCAGCCTCTGTTGTCCCCAGCACCTCTCCAGGATGTAGGGGCCTTGTGTTGAACTACCTTGCTAAGTGCTGCCAGGACAGACTTCTGCCAGGTGCTCTGGACCCAAGGTCTGGGGCCTATATAGGGGGCTTGTCTAAAGGTCTTAGAGAGAGAGAGAGAGAGAGAGAGAGAGAGAGAGGAAATTGGCTTCAAAGTATAAAAATAAGAATCCCAAATGGATGTTTCATTAAATGTCTACAAATGCATTATGTAGATCTCAGCAGTGTTCGAACATATTCAATACATTTGAAAACAATTTGTCACAGAACACTTTTGAGAAATTCCCCAGTATTCAAGGTGATAGTTAATAAATCATTGTCAAGTGTAGAGGTTGCCAAATAATTTCAGAAAACATGAAAAAATCTGCACAGAATGTGCCTGTAAGGTGGGATGAGGGTGCATGTTAATATTTGATGTGACGAGAAACCTTCAAACGCCAGGCCTAGGGCGGCAAAGTCCCAGGGAGAGGTCCTGCCAGCCAGTGCAGTTGCACATCTAGTTGCCATGGTTACAAAAGTATGATCAGGTGAATTCATTTTATTATTCAAAACATCACTCTTTTCTTTAGTACCAAGTCTCTGAAATCTGCTGTGCGTTTTACATTTATTTACACCTCAATTCCCACGTAAGCCTAGAGCTTCAAATTAAAACTCGGCTTAAAATAGCCATTTGCCATCAATCCCCATCTGGGGAGATTTGAGTTTCATAATCTTTCCCACACCAGGGGCAGGAGCCGTGCTAAAGGGTGAGCGAGTGTTCAGTGTCTCCTACACCATCAGCAACCAGGCCTCGAGGTCCAAACCAACGGGGACATTAACTTCTTAAGTAGAAAAATCAGGACTCTCGCCTCTGAAATATTGTTGCTTTCAGCTTTTCCAAAGGAGGCCATTAATTTTTCTAAAGATAAAAATGTATTATTTTAAAGAATATTCTTTTCACAGGATAAATAATCCCTCCATTTCACTTTCCAAGTATCTCACAAGCTCAGTAACAAGAGCAAACCGGGAGCCTACACTCATTTCCTCTAATAAAGGTAAGTCCCTAAAATTGAATACAAAATCTGTCCCCCAACAGTGGTATTGAAGTCACTGGCGCCACCTTCTGGCTGAACCAAAGCACAGCATCCCCCTTGGAGAATCCTCTTAGATGCGGTGCTTAGGGGCTTATCTGTTGGAGTCTGCAATTCTCAGGAGGGACAGCAATGACTCTTTACAGTCAGCGGACGCGCACATTGCCCCACCAAATTCCACCCTGGCATCCTCTCGTCCAGGGTCCAAGGCCATGACAGATGAAGTCAGGCAGGCGGGACTCAGCAGACCCCTGACGGAGTTGGGTTCAGACGCGTGCTGCCCCCAGAGGGCAGACCCGCATGCTCACTCAGAACACCGTTTCCACGCAGTTACCAGGATCTGCCCCCTAGGACAGTCAGACGTGCACCTTCCTGTGGACAGCTCCTACATCCCTAATGACATGTTTCACCATCGTCTTAGGACGTTCACCAGTTCGCATCCACTCAGTAACCAAGAAAGCCTATTACCACTCAGGGGAAAAGCTGGGGAGAACCAGACGGAAAAGGCAAGTGAAAGCGGAACGCAGGGGCTAGGCTAATGTCCACTATAAAACCTTCTCAACTCTTCTGTCGAAAATTCACTTTTATTTATTTTTATTTTTATTGATTTCAGGGAGGAAGTGAGAGGGAGCTAGAAATATCAATGATGAGAATCATTGATCAGCTACCTCCTGCATGCCCCCCACTGGAGATTGAGCCTGCACCCTGCACATGTGACCTTGACTGGAATCGAACCTGAGACCCTTTAGTCCACAGGCCAACACTCTATCCACTGAGCCAAACCAGCTAGGGCTGTATGTTGAAAATTCTTACAGTAAAATGGGTGAAGTTTGGGGAACACTAACGTGTCTTCGCCATGAGATTTATAACCCTCCCTCCCCTTTTATTAACTGGGTATACAGATTTTAAATGGCAGAATGATGACATTTCTTAGTCAAGATTACCTGTATCTTTTTGAATAGAAAATGCCATCAAATTTACCAATAGTTACTGAGCACCTACTGAATGCAACATATGTACTAGCTTCTGCAGGGATGGGGAGGTGTAAGGCGGAGAGTTCCTCAAGGCTCCCTTTGTTTTTGAGGAAACATGAAAACAAATATCTTAGAAGTTTAATGACTTCAACAAAAACCTCCTGGTTGACCATCAGCAAATAAGTGGCAATCTTTTATGCTCTTGGTGGGCAGCAGCAGCAAATTCACTCCTGGTTCCTGGCAGCCCAAGTCCAACCTTGGACTTGTGCACGTTTCCAATTTGCCAGTTACAAAAACTACCCCGTTGGCAATGTGGCAAGGCCCCGTCTTGGAAAAGAGCACTTCTGAAAGCTCATGGCTTAAACTCACTGTTGTGTGGCCACGCTCAACGTTGGCTTGTAAAGAATGTCGGCATGGGGCTAACCTAAAGCTGTAACTCTACTCGCACTCCAGCGAAAGGGGCTCCCAAGCCAACCAAGCTCGACTCCCCTCACTGCATCTTTTCTACCTCTCTCTCCCGTCCACACACACCATAAAGCTACAGGGCTAATTCATAAAAGGGAGAGAGATGCAAAAGATTAACTTGAAAATTCAGGGATCTTTTTCTAGTGCACATGCCTTTTTCTGTCGCAAAAAAGAACTTTTCAGGCTAAGAGCTGAAGAGTTAATGAGTCTGAATTCATTTGTGCTCCGCGAACCAAAGAATTTAAACTGAGTGCAGATAGTCTCTTCCAGTAGAAAACTTTATTGTCATTGCTTTTTATGAGTAGGCAAACACATTGCTTACATGATGACACTAGATTTCCACACTCAGCAAGTTAGTTTACACACCAGCCCCAGACAGTAAAGTGTAAGAAGCATTTGGGATCACAGGGTAAAAACACAATAAACTCCAAAGTCAAACTTCAACTTCAATTTCATTTGGTACTTACCAATCAGGAATTCTAAATTACACGAAATAAAAAAGGAGCACCCCAAAACTATCACTAGGGCATGAGTAAAGAGCACTTCTCTTGCAGGGAACTGGGGTTCTAACCTGGCCACACACACAGCACCCACTCGGGCCTTGCCTAAAAAGGCCCATCCCTCAGCCTCCAGGACAGCTGCCCAGCAGAGGAAAAGCACTGGGATGTTAAAGGTAGGAATGAAAGGACAAGGAAAACGCACTGCAACTCTGCTGGCCCATGCTGGCAGGGGCGGTTGCTAGACATCCCACTTGGCAGAAAGTCATTCGCAGCCCAGGGTTCCCACCTTTTCCAAGTTCTGAGATCCTGGCATTTCCCAAAGGAAATCACAAATCAAAACCCATGACGGTGCTGAACAGGAATGATCATTTCCGAGCTCACTGGGCGCTCTCCGGGCAAGGGAGGAGATGGACAAAGGGAGCTCAGAAGGCAGTCTTCAAAATGTTTTATTACAAAGTACAGTACAGTGTTTGTAAAACATTGCCCAGTGTCTCTAGAACACACTGCTGAACTGAGCACTGCAGACCAGGGGCCCACACGACTCTACCTCGGTAATGGCCTTGGTCCCCGTAGAGTCCGAAGACTCCTGCAATAGGCAGTGGAGTGGAGAGACAGATAGTCACTGCAGCCGAGGGCCCAAATGCTAACCCATGACATTGTTTTCCCCAGGGGCTGAAATCCACATCCATGGTTCACAACCCACCGAAAGTCAGGCCCCAGATCCGTACACATCAGGCAGAGCACAGAGAAATCAGCTCCGGGCGACAGACCTCTCCGCCACTACTTCTTGTTCCTGGGTTTCAGCTCTTCGGCTGCATTCCGCAGGAAAATGTAATTTTTCTTTTGAGGATTATAAAATTCATGGCCCTACGGGAAAAACACACACACAACAATCTTATTATGAGAATGCAAAAGTTGGCCCTCTGTGGGCACTCCGCACACTGAGCCCAGCGCTATGTGCATGAAGCAGTCTCTGGAGAACAAATGCAGAGAGAAGCCAACTGTTCAACAGGAGCCTCCGTCCTCAGAGGAGGCTAGGGACTTGGTGGGATTTGCCTTCCATGTCCCACTTAGAGGAAACACCCTGTCCATGTTTGTCTTGTGGGTGCTGAGACACTAAACTGCCACCCCTTTAATAAGCCAAGATGGCCAGGCCAGTGTGGCTCAGGGTCGGCCTATGAACCAGGAGGTCATGGTTTGATTCCCAGTCAGGGCATATGCCCAGATTGCAGGCTTGATCCCTAATGCGGAACGTGCAAGAGGCAGCCAATCAATGATTTTCTCTCACCATTGATGTTTCTCTCTCCCCCTCCCCCTTCCTCTCTGAAATCAGTAAAAATATATTTTTTAAAAAGCTAAGATGACTGCCCTCAGAGAGCAAGGACCCGGGGGGGCGGCGGATGATTAGCTCTGACGTACAGTTTCATGCAAGAGGTCCTCTCATCCATGACCTCACTGGGACAAGGGCTTGGCCCAGGGTGAGCTGCCCAGACCCAGAGGGCAGGGAAGTGGAAGTGGTTAGTGGAGGGGTGCGTGGAGGGGTGCGGCGGGCTGGGCACGCTCACCTTGGACCAGTCGTAGCTGGAAGCGTAGGCAAATATGTTTCCGTTGTGATTGAAGCAGCAAGCCGATATGGGCTGATCTAACTGTTCCGAAGTTTTCAGCTTTGTTCTGGCATCTTTGTCCCAGAAGCTGAACCTACCATCAGATCCCACCGTGGCAAGGGTGCCGTGCACAGGATGGAACGCGATTCCATTGACCTGCAGGGGTCGACGCGCACCGTCAGAGGCAGACGGAGGGGAAACCTGCTTTCACCAGCTCATGCTTCCTGCTTGGAGCTGCTGCGCCTGGTCACAGGGACAACTAGCCATGCTCCCTGAGCCACCGCCAGCCCAGGACCGATCGTGGCTCTTGTTACCAACACAAGTCAACAGAAGGTTACAAGTGCGCAGCTGGTGACCCAAGGCATGGCCTCGGCAAACAGCAATTTCTCAGTTAAGCCAAGTGCGTCAACTGTCTGCCAGCACCCTGAAGGGGGGATGCTCGCTCTCAACAGCCCTGAGCTCGCATTCAGAAGCAACGTCAGAGGATGAAGACAGTCAACACGTTCACAAAAACAGACAACAACCCCACGGAGGCAGCTGTTTCCCCTGAGCCATGAGCCCCACATCGTCTCTGATACTATAATGACTCAGCCACCCACCTCTGTGTCTGGTTTCTAGGTGCATTCCGTTCTCAAGGTTAAGTTTCTAAAAACATACCGCATAGATGTCCTGAGGAGCTGAAGTATTGGTTCCGTTAGATCGGTGACATTTAAAGGTAAAGTTATCTTTGGCACTGAAAAACAAAGGCCCCAGTTAAGTTTCCCTTTCTTAGAAAAAGTCTTGGTTGAAAATGCACCGCCACCGAGCCCACTCACGGGTTTGGGGGGTTGATGTAGTGGATGGCCACTCTGCCCTCGATGCTTCCCAGCGCGAAGCCCGTCGGCTTGTTCTGCTTGTCTTTAAAGATGGCCACACATCGGTGCTGTAGTTTGAAAAAACAAGATAAACACATCCTCACAGTGTAAAATAAAACACTTCATATATTCCTCCAGTAAGCACTATTTTCTGATTTTCTTCTGAAGAAACCGCAGGCCATGTGCTTTGATCCAGTTGCTTGCTCTCGCCACCCCGGAGGCCTGGCTGCCACTCCAGCAACGCTCACGACCCTCAGGACCCCATCTGACCCTTCTCGGGTACTGACCTCTCGTGGAGAGGGAGAAAGACATGTCAGTGTGATTCTTAGCCCAGCACTGCCTGGTGGGCGCCCTTCATCGTGACCCAGTGTTCTGTGCCTCTGCCCCTCACTGGAAAAGGGAAGCAGTACCCACCTGGCTATCACTGGGGACCAAGGGTCAAGGGGACAGTGGCTGAGCCAGCACTTTCTAAACCATAAAAGGGCAATGCTGAAGCAAGTCACTGCACTGACCCAACCCCGCGTCTGGGGGCCCAAAGGAGCAGGCTGGGCACCTCTGGGTCTTCCCTTCCTCCTCCTACTCATGACAACCTGGCCTAACCCAGAGGACCACCCACCTTGCCCAAGCTGGACACTTTAGCCTCTTGGAGGTCAGGAGGTGCGGCCCTGAGCAGCATGAGATGATGGGAAAGAGCAGTTTGTTATTGTGATGATGCAGAGCACACAAATGTCCCACAAAAATGCTGAAAGCGAATGCTGGTTCCCTTTTGGTGCCATTTGCTCTTTAACCCATTGAATGCCGTAAGGTTCTGTAGACGCAAGCGGCGGACCTTCCACTCACGCCATGCATGTCTATATATATATAAAAAAATGTTTTCCCTAAGTGGCAGCCCTGACCAACTTTAAAATCACTTTTTTTGTGAGAATTTTCAGCTGAAAATATTCAAGAACTCCCAAATTGTAATATATTTATTTTTATAATGGTCGCTGCAAATTGATTTTTTAAAATTCAAACTATTGTGGCATGTGGGGATGGTTTCTGTTTTGGTCACATGGCAGTTAACTGGTTAAAAACAAATGAACAAAATAGCAAGTCCATTACTTCTGTGAGTAAAAAAAGTTAACAAAAAGAGACAAGTACTTAGAGGACAGGAGGAACCACAGCCGGTCAAGCAGTACTCTTGCCTGCCCCACCAGCTCGGCACAGGGTCTAATGCCCGCACACAGACAGCATCCGCACAACTGGGGTACAATTTACAAGAACACACGTGCATGGTGACCTGGGGAAGACAGGTGGCACTCCTCAATGCACAGGCGCCTGCAAGTGAAGCCATACCAGACTAGGTTGTATCAAGGAGTTTGAATTTACCCAAAGGGCAATGAAGGTCAGTTATGGGGCTGAAGCCAGGGCACAGCAGGGTCATATGTGCCAAGGCAGGAGT
Source organism: Murina feae (assembly GCA_004026665.1). NCBI lineage: Eukaryota > Metazoa > Chordata > Mammalia > Chiroptera > Vespertilionidae > Murina > Murina feae. Next base: position 42,616 of record PVJC01001209.1, read on the forward strand.
CCGCAGACTCAGGGACAGAGGCTGGACTGAAGGACCTACACTCTTGTCACTCAACTGGTTAGAGAGAGGGGTCCAGGTGGTGGGATCAAAACCAAGTTTGTTTCCTAGGATGAGGAAGACCTGAGAATGTTGCACTAAGCATGCGCGGGGAGAGACTGAAGGTACAGGAGCGAGCTGGCTGATGAGCGGCAGGTTCCTGAGAAGGCCGCAGGGCACGGGTCCCGCCCTGAATCCGGCCCTGGGAGAACACTGCCTCCACTTGACAGCTGGGGATGGGCAGGAAAAGGCACAGGTGCAGGCAGGGTTTTGGATTCACAGGAGGAAGATAAGGAAGCTCCCAATCACCAGCTTGTTTTCTGAGTAGAAGCTGATCTGAGCTCTGAGACAAAGAGGGAAAAAAAAGGGAGAATCTAGGGGAGCCAAGAGAGTGAAGATCTAAGAGCTCGTGGCAAGTGGAAGACAGCAGGAGATGAAAATCTAAGCACCAACTGGGCATGACGAAGGCACTGTGGAAGGTGGAAGCTATGAGCTTACCATGGAGCCAGTCCACTGGGAACTGCAGCTTTATTCAGTAGCATCCAGCTATCAGGGGGAAGTTTAGGGGAGACAGGTAAGCTGGGCTCATCCAGCAAAGAGTTTTCACTCGCTAGACCCTTGTGTCCTTAAATTGCCTCCCTTTGAAAATACTTACAGGTGTTTAAAACCGTACTTGGGCACAGGATGGGTCTAAACCCTGGCTTCTTGATCTGATTTCCGACTCACCTGATGTTTCAGGGGAGATTCTATCCTCCTGAATTCAGAAGGCTGGTTCTCTAACTGATAGACGATCAGTCCCCTCTCCGCAGTTGCCACCACAGCCATAGGATAGATCTAGGGAATGGCAGAGAGCAGAGACATGACTTAACAGAGGACTGTGCTTTTGGAAGAAGTCCACTGCCCCCGAACCCAGGAGCGTGCTGTCTTTATACCCAAACATTATATCAAGTTTTTTTAGTCATAAAAATAAGTCTGAATTTGCTCTAAGTTTAAAATCCAATGATATCAACATGTTTTAAGAAAACATAAAATCACATTTGGATAAAAGCATTTACTTTTAAAAGACTAGTTTAAAACTATTGTATATAATAAAAGGCTAATATGCAAATTGTCCCTCTGGGAGTTGAAATAGGGGGCAGGACTTGCTGGCCAACCACCCAGGGCCCCTCCCCCGAGCCAGCCCTGCCTCAATCAGGCCTCATTTGGCTCTGATTGGGGCAGACCCCACCTGCCCACGAATTCATGCACTGTGTACCTGGGCCTCTAGTGAAATATATGAATACTCTAAGGAGAAGAAATAAAAATCACCTATGGCTCGTCGAATAGTAACAGTTGTTAATGTTATGATAGTTTTACTCCAGTCTTTTTTCTGAGCATTATACATGTATGCACGTGAATATATGTTTCTATATAATCTGTATCATTAACTCAAAGTGTGTATTCTAAGACTACTAGTGACTGTCTAATTTTCTCTCAAGTAAACCTACCCCAGGGTTCACTTAACCATGTCTGTCCTGCTTGCCCTTTAGATCACTTCCCATGTTTCATGGTTTTATGACAACAGAGACCGTGTGCAACCTTCTTGTTCTCATGACAAATTTCTGTAAGTGGAATTGCTGGGCAGTTGGTACAAAGCTTGAAGACTGATGACTAAATGGATGGAGAAAGTTCTTCATTTTCTCACCCACAGAGACAGTCCCCACAAATCTAAAACAGAGTTACTGCCCATTTTTCCGACAGCCACATGATAAAGGTCATATCCTGATGGCACACAGCTCCCTGCATATGTTCAAGTGACCAAAAACCCGACACCCACTGTTTGGTAATTCTGGGACAAATGCAGCACGAGGATCAGATTTCAGATGACCGAGGCAAGATGGGCTATATCCCCCTCGAATTGCAAGATGTCATAAGGTCAGAAAAACTTTTATCTTTTAAAAGGAAATATGTATAAAGTTAGAAACGCCTTACCATGTCGGCACAATAACACCTCTCAGGGAGCTGCAGAACCATCATGGGATTTGATGATCGTGTATCCCAAAACTAAAAGAAAAAAAGCCAGAAAGCAACCACTCAGAGCTAAAGCCCACACAGTGTAAGAACAGTGAACGCATGCTGACGTGGTCGGGCCACAGGGCCCCTCAGCGGAGTGTACCTTCAAAGTCTTATCCCAACTTCCGGTCATCACACAGCTGTAGTTCGGAGCTTTGATCCAATGAATGGTTTTCACAGGAGCATCATGCTTTCAACAAGAAAAAACCAAAAGAGATGAAGGTAAATGTAACTAGTGCTAACAGTTTTAGTTCTGAAAATCCAAAGAGAAAGAATTAATTTAAATATTGAGGTCATACCAAACAAAACTAAATTTTAGCCCTTCACCAGGACCAAAACATTCAAGTAACATAAGAGCCCATGTCTTCCTTCCAGTCTCACAAACTTAATTGGATTTTATCCACAATTAACTAGCATGTGAGAATGAGAGGGAGTCCTCCTGGGAAATGGTCAGAAATAACTAGTAGGGGACTCCACCAAGGTTTTACTTACTTACTGAGGTGACACATGCTAAGAGATCAGGAGCTGCCTCTTGCACAGAGCACTGTGGCCCGAGTGCGGAACACCTTCCTAACACCATCTCAGTGTGCTCACAGCTTCTAGACCCTGGCTCTAGGTTCTCTCATCTTTGTCGCTTCCACCTTTCTTAGCAGATTGCACCCAGGAGCCTGCCCTTGCCCCTGAGTGGACTACAAAGCTCTGGGTCCTATGGAAGCATGTCCTCACTGTTGTACCTCCCCGGTGACAGGTATAGGATACATCAGGTATTGGATAAATACTGGCCCAATGAACAAGTGAGCACATGTAGCTGGTAAAAGACAAGCCACCCAGGGGTCCTGAGTGTCAAGGGTCACCTGTCACACGTGTCCTTTACAGACCTCCTGAGGACGCTCTCATCTACACAAACACGGGAGACCCTTCACAGAGCAACCTGTGGAGTACGAGTAAGAATGGTCACACACGGTCTGTTGTGCTAACAAGGGGGTTTCTGTGTAAAGTCTAAGTGAGTTGGTACAGTCAAACGGCATCTTTTCTGTAAGAGAATTTCTGGAAATTGAATGACGGGACTTGCAGAGGGCAAGTTCTCCTTACCTGTGCAATCTGTATCGCTTGATTACTGTTAAGGTCCCACATTTTGGCAGTTTTATCACACGAAGCCGTAAAAACTTTGCTCCCATCCTACAATAAAATGGAAAGAAACTGTCATGCTAAGAAACAGAAAATCTGTCTATATGCATATTTAGATGAGGCTGAATGTATTCAGGCAGGTTTTGTTCTGCAATTTTTACTTTTCCAATTATATGGGGCCACTATACTATCAATGACAATGTCATATACAAAACACATTTTCAGCTCCATTTTTATTATTCATTTATTTTTTATAAGATACTAGGGGTCTGGTGCACAAATATTTGTGCACTCGGGGGGAGGGGGGGGAGCGGTGTCCCCTCAGCCCGGCCTGTGCCATCTCACAGTCTGGGACCTCTTGGGGGATGTCCACCTGCTGGCGTGCCTGGCCAGCCTGGGTGAGGGGCTGATGGCTGTTTGCAGGCTGGCCAAGCCCCTCAGTGGGGACCCTCACTCCATGGGGGTGTGGCCAGCCTGGGTGAGGGGCTGAGGGCCATTTTCAGGCTGCCCACAGCTCTCATTGACCCAACGTCCCAGCAAGTCTGGCTGGAATCAGGTTTTGGGGTTTATTTATCTTCTGTAATTAAAACTTTGTCGTGAGCAGAGGCCTAGCCAGCCTAGGCAGGCAGTTGCAATGGAAGCCTCCTGTTTGCTCTAGCTCCGTCCGTGGCTGCCGGCCTCCATCTTGTCTGGGTAAATTTGCATACAGCTGCTCTGATTGGCTGGTGGTCATGGCTTGGCTGGTGGTCGTGGCTTAGGTGGCTCGGAGTGACAGTTAATTTGCATATTACTCTTTTATTAGATTAGATGGCATGTAAACAGGATGAGAAAATTCAAAGGCAAGGTGAGGACTCAGCCTCTCCCACCTGACCCAGCTCTCCTCTTAGAAGCAGCCAGGGCTATGACACATCCTTCAGGAATAGACAGTGTAGCTGGTATCTGTGTCGGTTAACCAGGAGCCACTTACACTTTTTTTCTTATTTTAATCAATTTCAAGCCTTCACAAAAGTTGCAAGAATAAAACAATGAACACCCATAGACCCTCCACTTAGATCCACCAATTTCAAACCATTTGCTGTATTTCCTTATTTTCTTAATACACACTCATGTCTATACTCATCACTACTTTCGTTCAGTTCCATATCTAATAGCATTCCAAAGGGCATGCAATAAAACAACACTAATGTTCAATAATCAGTGGTCCTATTATAATTACAGAATATCTCACAAAATAGCTGTTCGTATAAATGGTTTTAAAATATTCACATACAGAACTCAAAGTAGGCCATTCAAATATGAAGCACAAGATAATTTTTACTGCCTGGCTGGTGTGGCTAAGTGATTGAGCGTTGACCTATAAACCAGGAGGTCATGGTTTGATTCCCAGACAGGGAACATGCCAGGTTACAGGCTCGATCCCCAATGTGGGGTGTGCAGGAGGCAGCTGATCAATGATTCTCCCTTATCATTGATGTTTCTATCTCTCTCTCCTGTTCCCTTCTTCTCTGAAATTAAAATATGCGCGCAAGCGCACACCTCCCCCCCGCAACACACACACACACACACACTCTAGCATGCACTGGTGGGGTTCCTAGACCTGGCCTGCGGACATCCCCCCGAGGGGTCCCAGACTGCGAGACGGCATAGGCCAGGCTGAGGGACCCCACCAGTGCACAATTGGGGCTAGAAAGAGACCGAGTGAGGGCTCCAAGGAGTGTCTGGCCCATGTCACCCAGTCCCAATTGGGCTTGGCCAACAAGGGAGGGACCGGGAAGGTTCTAGGGCATGTCTGGCCCATCTCTCCCAGTCCCCATCGGCCAGACCCCAGCAGCAAGCTAACCTACCAGTCAGAGTGTCTGCCCCATGGTGGTCAGTACATCATAGCTACCAGTTCAATGGTTGTTTAGGCTTTTATATATTTAGGTGTATCCTATATAATAAAAGCCTAACATGCTAAGTGTCTGGTCATCTGGTCAACCAATGAAAACGTAATGTGCTAATGATATGCCAAGGCCAGTCAACCACTCACTATGACAATCACTGACCACCAGGGGGCAGACCCTCCAACTGGTAAGTTAGCTTGCTGCTGGGGTCTGGCTGATTGGGACTGAGTGAGACATGCTGGGCACGCCCTGGAGCCCTCCTGCATCTCTCCCTGGCTCCAACCATGCACCAGTGAGGTCCCTTGGCCTGGCCTGAACCCTCTTGCAATCCGGGCTGAGGGACACCCCCTCCCCCAACCAGAGTGCATGAATTTCATGCACTGGGCCTCTAGTATATATACATAAAAGATAATTTTTACTAAAAAGAGAAAGCACTAATTAGCAAGTCTAGACCAGTGGTTGGCAAATTTTGTCTTAAAGTACTGGCTATTTGTTTAGTAAATATTTCAGTCTTTGTAGTTCTGCTGCTGCTGCAGCATGAAAGCAGCTGCCACACCACATAAGTGAATGGGTGTGGCCGTGTTCTGACAAAACTGTTTACAAACACAGGCAACGGCCCCACTTGCCACAGTTGGTTATTCTGTTGTAATTATTATTTTCATTTCATATGGGAGCACGTGCAGATAATGCAGTTGTCACAAATGTCCGCTACCTGAAATTCTCATCTGTTTCTATGTCTGTCCTAAGAGGTCATAAGTCCCGCGAGCACCGGACCTACCGACCTTGCCTCCTCTGAGTTCCACTACATCTTGGTGCTCCAGCGTGCTAGAGGGCCTGGACACTATTTGCTGAATTAAATGCTATTCTCTGTTTAGTTACTATTATTTTTATTTGACATGTGAGGAAACAGATGCAGACATTATGTATCTTGCCAAAGTAAAAAAGCTGGAGGAGATAAAGACAAAATTTGAACCTAAGCCCTAATGAGACAATGCTCCCAGCTTACTTTTCCTTTAAAATTCAGCTCCATTCCTGCCTCTTCAGTCGGCACATTCACAGCACCCTTTCCAAATTCTTTAGGCTCCCTGTGTCCACACTCACCCTAAGCAAGACATCCCGCCTCTAGAACAGCTCACTATCAGAACTTCTCACACCCAGGTTTGAGCCCTCCACGAGATGAGGCCCAGCGTGGGAAAGGGAACGGACTGCACCCTTTGGTAAATGCCAACAGCCACTCAATAACATCCGGGCAGTAGAATTCCTGCCAGGTACCTCTACTCCTTCCCACACTTAGAAGAAAGTTTATAATTCCGAACTACTACCCAATCAGTTAAGAAAGACAGGCAAATTAACTTAGAAATAATTACACCTGTAACAAATACATCACTTTTCAAAATGTTTGCATCTGCCTATTGGCACATCTATCACCTTCCGACTCAGTCAGGCCCCTCGGTATTCTTTGCACCGGTGCAGCCACCAGGCAGGAGGGAGAAGGGCTGGGCTGCTGGCTCTTCCCCGCCCCTGCTACTCCTTTACCCAGGGGCAGGCCCTCCCTCCACAGCTGCAGCTCTCTCCCCGCCTTGCCACCTATCTTTCACCTTCATTAAATTCTCCTCAATCAATAGCAACAACAAACAACAACAACAAAAACGTGAACATGCTTATGTAGCCGACAGGATCTGGGAGGGAAAAGGGAATCCCAAAACACCAAATGTCTTCAAATGTCTAACAGAAAAGAATTTATTTTCTAGATAGTAAATTTCTAATTTAAAACAACACAAACTCATGGAATACTTAGAAGTAGGAAAGGCCTTAAGAAAAATCCTCTGTTCAAGGTAACTTGTCAATAAAATAATGTATTTTTTATGCAACAAAGCTTTCATAGAGATTAACTAAAGCCAACAACGATAACATCAGGAACATCAATAAATTACTATATTTACACTCAGAAATCTAGAATTACTTCAATGTGTACACATACCTATTATTGGTGTTTGGGTGATATAAAAACAGAAACATACAATCATTCTGAATACACTGTACTTTATGTAGAAGAAAACATGAAAAATCAAACAACACTTACATCACTCCAGCAGACATCGAGGACAGGCCCAGTGTGCATCTGCTGGGCTTTAGGGATAGTCTGTCCACTGTCCTGAACTTCCCAGCAGCGAACCTATGGTAAAAAGACAAGTTAATGCAAACATAGCAATTTATGATAAATTACATGCATTTAAAACTAATTAACTAATGGAGTACAATTAAAATATATATGGACTTTGATCAATCTTATTAAAATCTTAGAATAAAGTAATTGAAAAGTATACACAAGTAGTTCATTTTCCTATTCCTAAGCCATTTAAATATACAAATTCATTTGCTTCCACCTAAAACCACAAATAGTTTTCTCAACATAGCTATGAGCTACATCTGTCTTTTAAGGCAGAATGTCATCATTACCATTCAGAAAATGAAAACCAAAGTGGAAATTTACCTTCATTCTCTGAATACTTTGACTTTTTATATCATTTTCCCCCAGTTACAAAAGTACTGTATTTTACTTAGAAATTTTGTAAATATGACAAGAAAACAAAAATCACCCTCATCCCACTGGACAACTAGTTGGCAGCTGTGTGCTTTCAGTCTTTCTAGGCACACATATTTTCTTTGAAAAACGAGACTGCACAGTTTCTTCATTTTTGTAATTGCAGTTCCCCTCAACTGCATTAGTTGCCAATAAACATTCTCACATTTTTTTGGGCAGAGAATCAACTGAAGTCTTTCTAGAAACTCCATGTAAAAAACAAACCTGCGCAACCTTGACAACCTCCTCCCCAACTATTCTTTCTTCCCCTCATCCCCTCACTGCCTGCTTCCCTGTTGCAGAAACCTTTTCAAAAACTTTTAAAATGGTGTCCCATCATTCCAACATATCATAAATTACCATTAGTATTAGATAGTACCATTTTCAAGTTTTACTGCACGGAGACCCTCAAGGGTCTATGCTTAGATCCTCCTTAGGCCCCGAGGGAAATCTCGGAGACAGGATTGCTTAAGAACAATACCAATACACACGCTTATCATCACACCATGTAAGGTTTCAGCTTAGTGTTGTCAGCACCAAGTGTAATTCTTTTAATCTTATTTTTGTTAATTTGATAGAAAAACAGTCAATTGTATAAATGTGTGTTTACCTATTTTAGGTGTGGCTGAGTGGTTGAAGTTTAATGGATCACTTGAACCTCTTTGTGAAATACCTTTTCACACCCTTTGCTTATTTTCCTACCAGAGTTTAATTTCTTTTTGTATACTATGATTTTGTCTCTTTTTTGTACACAACAGGTAAGTATAAGGTGTATGCAGAATCTGCGCTATATCTAAAGTTAAGAAAAGTTTGCCATATGCCTGAAGAACATGCTCAGGAAGCCTACGTACATTGTCATGGACATCATGCATTCCCAACAAACACCCAGTTGATCTGGGAATACACTTCCAGATACTGACCTAGAGGAGGAATTTCTGAGCCTTTCTTCACAAAACTCAGTGTACCCAGAGTGATGTCTGCCCACTCAGAAGGGTTTACACCAGTGGTTCCCAACGTGAGGCACATGCCCCACAGGGAGGCAATTCGAGAGTAACAGTAAATTTTTTGCATTTCTTATGGTTCTAGAGGCCTCATATACAGTATATCTTCTAAAACAATAAAAGCATAATATGCTAATTAGACCGAAGGAAGTCAGGGCTGCGAGGGAAGCCTGGGTCCCGGGCCTGCCGGTGGCCAGAGGGAAGCTTGGGTCCCAAGTGTCCGAGGGAAGCTGGTGCCAGTAGCCAGGGGAAGGAAGACCTATTCTTACACAAATGTCGCGCATCAGGCCTCTAGGAAATATATATTGGGACATATTTATGCATTTCAGTTCCTTATGTTTTGAAACTTTATTTGCTATTTTTTCATATCATTTCATATTATTTTTTAAACAATTTCTTAGCGATTTCTTCTTCAGTACTTCAACTGTCCTTTTGTTCTTTTACTTTTCTCTTTCATGGAAGCCATGCCCTTTGGAAGCTTGTTTAGACCAAGTTAATGGCTTTTTAAGCTTCCTCCATGGGAACAGGAGTTATTTTTTAAAAATATATATTTTATTGATTTTTTACAGAGAGGAAGGGAGAGGGACAGTTAAAAACATAGATGAGAGAGAAACATTGAACAGCCGCCTCCTGCACAGCCCCTACTGGGGATGTGCCTGCAACCAAGGTACATGCCCTTGACTGGAATCGAACCTGGGACCCTTCAGTCCACAGGCCGACGCTTTATCCACTGAGTCAAACCGGTCAGGGCAGGAGTCACTTTTTAAATAATAAGAATTACATGTCACAGGGGGGCATCAGGATTTTAGAGATGCTCAGGTGGGGCACGGCCAAAAAAAGTTGGGAACCACTGGTCGATACCCTCTAACTAGGCTGTCGCCAACCTTTCGGACCTCACGAACCATTGGTTGGCGACCGCTGCTCTGATTTATCTACAATTTACTTATTTAAATACAGAAAATTATAAAGACAGGAGCGTTCGTTCCCATACAACCCACACCCAGTTTTCTTCTTACATTTGTCAACATGGATAAGTCTTAATTCAGCTTCATCCGCTTGGGAGAGGCTGGAGCCAAAAGGAATGCTAATTCCACCCATTCACAGAGACATGACTTAAAGAACACGCACATAAGGAGCACTTACATCGTTAGCCCACGATCCTGCAATAAGAAAGTTCCCTGGCAAGGTTGGTGGGCTAAAAGATAGACAACCAATGCTGTCATCAGGAGAGGATGTCACTTCAATATCCTGGTGGGGGAAAGGTCAATGTTAAAATGTATGCATCATCCAATTTCATTCAAAATTGCCTTCTTTCTCACTGAACCTCACGGTGGAATTCCCTTGTGTTCAAGAACTGAATCAGACTTGTCTTACTTTGCTCAAAAAGGGTGATGAGAAAGAAGCCAGTGAAGGCACCAGCACGACCTGTTTCCAGAGGAGGACCCACCATCTTGCCCTTCAGTGCTGATCAGATACCGCCTGCCTTCCCTCCCTGCAGAGATTCTGATTCAACAGCGCAGGCCAGGCCTCAGGGTTCTGGTGATTGGGGCAGTGAGGGAGACAGGACACCAGGTCCCTATGCACCAATGTTTGAGAAAGCACCCCAATAAATTTTCAGAGCTTTCACCGCAAAGGAGGCTCCCCCTCTACTCCTCAGGCAAACCCCCGGATGCCCACTGTGGTACCTTCATAGGGTTGTGGTTATCCGCAGTTGTGCTGCCAAACATGCTGGTCCCACTACTTCCAAAACCAGAGGTTGTTCCAAACAGACTCATTTTGGCTCTAAAAAAAAAAATTAATGGAAATGTTAAGGACCAGTCCTTTTTTAAGTTATTAATACCACCGAGAGGCAATACAAAGCTAATTAAGGCACAGAAGGGAAACAAAGAGTGCATGGCTTGATGCTAGGTCTCTCTCTATTGAAGAGATCTAAATATGTGAGAGAGTGCTTTCTAAAAACGAACTTCCTATTTTAGAAGTTTTAGATTTATGGACATTGTAAAGCTAGGAGAGTTCCGATACACCCACAGCCAGTTTCCTTCTTACACTTGTCACCATGGATAAGCCAATGCTGACACATCCCTGCAGTTCTTCTCAGTCCCCAGCTAGAGCTAAACTCACTAAGGCTCCATGGCGACACCTCGCCGAGCACCAGTCCACAACAGCAAACCAGCAGGAGGAACTCTTCCAGGTTCCCACTGAATGAGCATCCACTTCCTTACCAATCTTGCTCACTGGTTTAGGTCAGGATTTCCATGTGAAGTTACTTAGAAAAACAGCCCGTCCTGGCTGTGATTTCTTTGTAGGAGTTTTTCAAAGTAATCCACTTTGTTCTACGTGAGCACCAGCCTCACATAAGGGTGGATATTTGCCAGCAAGAATCTCCCATTATGAGTTTTTTTAGTAAACCCACCAGGGTTTGGACCCTGCTCTCACCCGGCCTTACTTTCCTGCTTCATAAATACAAGATAATTTCTCCAGGAGTACTGTGAGGATCAAACTGGGTTAGTACCTCGCACTTAGGGGTACAATGAACAACTCTCCTTTGCAAGGAGAAAGTCTGTGTACTGCAACTCCCTCCCAGATGACTCCCGTGTGCTGGAGCCACATTTTCAACTCTGTCCTCGGCTAGCAAAATTTTAAACCACGAAGCCTACCATGTCAGTCACCTCTCCCAAAGGAGTCAGGGAGCCGAGTGGCATACTTGCCAACAAGGGTAACATCTCCAAAAAAAGGGCAACACAGAGTGGGAAACTGCTAGGGATTCTGGAAAGACTCTCGAGCTCCCCGAGCTCCATGGAAAATAAGCAGGGGCGCACAGGCTAGGTAGCAGCAGCAGCGCCGCGCACATTAGCATCTCAGAAAGCAACCCTGCGAGAGGAGAGGCCGGGGCCCGGAGCGTGCCCCTGCGGCTGCCTCGGATGCCAACTCGGACGCCAGTTAACCGCACGGGCCGGCGGAGCCACGGCCAGGCTTCTGCCATCGAGGCCAGGAAGCAGCCACGTCGCGCTGGCCATGTCACTTAGCCTGGACGTTCTCGTCCATAAAAACGGTCGCTAACACCCATTCACAGGGTTAGGAAAACCCAGCGAGCACACACGGTGCCTTGAACCCGAACCTTGACTCCCGTTCCTTCCCCACTTCACGGGAAGAGAACACGTCTGCCATCCATCAGGAAGGAGCGCCGGGCCTTCGCGCACCTGTCGGCCTCCGTGGATGGACCAGGGGACACGCGGGACGCCGGGAGCCTCCGCTCGGGAGACACCCGCCCGCCTCCCACCCCGGGCTCTGCACCCCCACGCGCCCTGCCGGCTTCCTCCCTGCCCCCCGCCCCCCAGCTGCTCACCCCTCGCGGTGGCTGGGGTAACCCTCCCGCCCCCCAGCCTCCAGCTGCCGGTCAAACGGCGCCTCCGGGAACTTTCTAGGGGGCGGAATGTTCTAAAATCTAAAACGGCACCGAGGCGGTGTTAGCACAACCATACGAAAGGCCCCAAGCTCACCCCCCTGCACACACGGGTCTAACCAACCACAAAGCTCTCGAACGTGCGCTTTTTAAGAAAGGCCCCTCCGCCTTCCTACGCGAACCGCCCGACCTCCGATCACCGCCCCCCTGTGCTCCCCGCTCCCCGGCTCCCTCCACAACCTGCCACGACCTGGAATCTCTTGGCAACCAACCTCTTTCTTTCCCAGGAGAATGCCAGCGGCCGAGCGCAGGCACCCGCCTGGGTTCGTGCCTCGCACAGGCCTGGCGGTCAGCACAGGGCCTGGCCGGGCGGCTGGCATAACGGACACCCGCCCGGGGGCCGACGGTGCGTGCGACCCGCACCTGGCGGGGGAGGCAGAAGAGGCTCCGATTCTGAGGGCGATGGGCGCAGCGGGGCACCAAGGCCGGCTGGACGCGGGGCTGAAAAGCGGTGGCTTCGGGTAGAAGCACCGTCAGGCAGGGTCTCCGAGGGGGTGAAATGCGTTTGACGGGAAGCCAGAGTATTGCAGGGAAGGGCGGAGGCGAAAGGCGCTGCCGTCATCTCTGTGGCCCTCCCCGTGCCTCAGTTTCCCCTCCAGAGACGGGAGGGGTTAGACCCGAGGTGACCGCCGAGGCCCCGTCCAGCTGTGGCGTCACTCCCGGGGGCAGGGGAGCTTTTCAACAGGCCAGCTCGTCCAGGGCGCCCTGGGCCGGGGAGTGGGGGCCCGGCCCCGGCGGCGCCATGGCGGCGGTAACGGGGGGGAAGCGGCACGGGGACTACCTGAGAGTCGCACTGCGGCGAGACGCCGGCTGCAGGGACCGGAGGGACTCGGGAGCTCGCTACCCTGCCCCGACACGAAGGGGGCAAAGGGCGAGGTGGCGCGAACAAGAGGAATCGTGGAATCGCGGGACCTCCCCACGCCGGCGGAGGAAACGGCCCCTAGAGCTGTGAGACGTCGTGCGCGCGCACCCGAGCCACTTCCTGTGTCGCCCGGAAGCCAAGGGAGAGAACAAAGGCCCCTCCTCCCCCGGCCAGGTGACGACACATGCGCACAAACGCCATTGACGCTGAGAGGAGATCCTCGTGCCAGCAGCTTGCGGATTGGTGGGAAGTACCTGCAGCCGACTTCAAGGAACCTAGCGACCTCTCTGTGAGGCGGGCGCCCGGCTGGTGGAGGGCGGTGCTTTCTCCTGTGAGTTAAAAGGCAGGTAAAATTCCTTTTTTAAAAAAAATCTTTATTGTTCATATTATTACAGTTGTTCCTCTTTTCCCACCCCCATAGCTCCCCTCCTCCCAGTTCCCACCCCACCCTCTGCCCTTACCCCCTCCCACTGTCCTCGTCCATAGGTGTACCATTTTTGTCCAGTCTCTTCCCGCACCCCCAAGCCCCTTTCCCCCTGAGAATTGTCAGTCCCCTCCCTTTCTATTCCCCTGATTCTATTCTAGTCACCAGTTTATTCTGTTCATCAGACTTTTTTTTTATTCACTTGATTTTTAGGTTCACTTGCTGATAAATATGTATTTGTTGTTCATAATTTTTGTCTTTACTTTTTCTTCTTCTTCCTCTTCTCAAAGGATACCTTTCAGCATTTCATATAATACTGGTTGGGTGGTGATGAACTCCTTTAGCTTTTTCTTGTCTCTGAAACTCTTTGTCTGACCTTCAATTCTGAATGATAGCCTTGCTGGGTAAAGTAATTTTGGCTGTAGGTTCTTGCTATTCACCGCTTTGAATATTTCTTGCCACTCCCTTCTGGCCTGCAAAGTTGCTGTTGAGAACTCAGCTGACAGTCATATGGGTGCCCCCTTGTAGGTTACCGGCAGGCAAAATTCTGATTGCCTTCCAAGGCCATCCTCCCAGAAACTGATGGGACTCTGCACCGGGTCCTGCCATGACTCCCCTGTTTGCGAGAGGGGTATCCCGAGGGGTCCTAGCTCTCAGTTTCCAGCTGCAAAATGTCTAACTGAATTCAAGGCTGCTCTGAATTTGGTTCAAGTGAAGTGATACATGTGAAAAAGGCTTTGGGTAAATGTCAGGTTCCATAAGAATGTTAAGGGGCTGTTATGACACCCGTGCCAACTATGAATTTTTCAGCTGCTCCCCCCCCCCCCTTTCAGGGATGTCCAAAGCCCAGTGTGTGTGTATGTGGGGGGGTGGGAGTGGGAAGGGGGAGAGACCATGAGAGTTATAAAATACACTTTCAGACAGTATATGGTGGCCCCCAGAACCCACATTTCTAGCAAACACCCAGCTGGGGTTGCGGGACCTTGTACTGCAGTCCAGTACCAAGAATGGAGACATGAGATCAGGTATTTGGAATCACTCAAGGGAACTTGAGAAAGCTTTGATGCCTGGGCCTCATGTTCGGATTCTGATTTAGTTGCTCTGGGTGGAACGGAGGGAATTAATATATTTTTAGAAAAGCTCCCAAGCGATTCTAAGATGCAGCCAGATTGAGAACCTTTCCTCTAGATAATAATAGTTCTTGTGAGCACTAGGTGACCCCTCTCCTGTAATTCCCGAGCAGCCCTACAAGGTCGGTATTCTCACAATCCTCATTTTACAGAAAAGGGAAGTGTGGCTGAGAGAGGGGACATGACTTGTCAGAGATGACACAGCTATTAAGCAGCAGAGCCAATGATGTCTACCCTGTGCCTAATTCTTCTACCTACAAAACCTCGGAATCTTCTCCAAATCCTCCCTCCTCAACACCTTTCCTCATTCTTTCCCAAATGAATCATCTCGTTCCATCTCTCTTTAAACTCTTAGAGCCTTCTCAAAGCTATCTCAGTGTTATATTTGGCCTAGCAAAATTGTATCTGCCTTGTCCAGCTTTCTAGATCTTAAACATTGTGTCTTACTCCCAGGTACATCTTTTGCAGCACCAAGCACAGTATCTTACATACATTCAGTGTTAATATTTGCTGAATGATAATTGTTCTGTATGTACAAATAATCTTCCATAAGTATCTATTATGATATAGATTCTTGCATAATCCTGGTAGATCCAGCATACTTTTAAAAATCTTTCTGCTACTTAGGGTTTTTTTTATTATTAATCCTCACTTTAGGATTTTCCCCCCATTGCTTTTTAAAGAGAGTGGAAGGGAGGGAGGAAAGAGGGGAAGGGGAGACAGAGAAACATTGATGTGAAAGGGACACATCCATTGGTTGCCTCTTTCCTGAGCCTCAGCTGGGCCAGAATCCAACCTGCAACTCAGGCCCATGCCCTTGACCTTGACGGAGAATTGAACCCATTGTCCTTCAGTGCTCAGGTGGACACTCACACTGAGCCACACCAGCCAGGGCTACTTAGGGTTCTAAGGGACAAACTGCTTTTGCACAGACTATCAGTGGAGCAACAGCAGCAGCATGCTCACCAGAATATAACTAACGAACTTTCCTTGACTTTTCCTACAGGGTATTTATTCAGCCACATACTTTATTTTTTTAATATATTTTATTTATTTTACAGAGAGGAAGGGAGAGGAATAGAGAGTTAGAGACATCAATGAGAGAGAAACATTGATCAGCTGCCTCCTGAACCTCATTGGGATGTGCCCCTGTTGGGATGTGCCCACAACCAAGGTACATGCCCTTGACCAGAATTGAACCTGGGACCCTTCAGTCAGCAGGTTGACGCTCTATCCACTGAGCCAAACTGGTTAGGGCAAGCCACATACTTTTTATGAATTATCTCATTAAACTATCGCAATGACTCTATAGGATAGATATTGTTATCCCATTTTATGGTTGATAAAACCAAGGCCAAGAAAAGGAAAAAATAAATAAAAACAACTACAACAACCAATGCCGGTGGTAACTTGTCCCAGCCACAGAGGCAGTGAGTAGAAGTGGATGTGGGATCCAAGCAGCCTGTTTCCCCAAATCTGAGTCTGTACCTCCACAGATGGCAGATTGTGGTGAGTCATCACACTTTCCCCCTTTAGAAACAAGAAAGGCATCACCACAGTTTACACCCAGGAGTATGATTATTGAGCCATAGATTATAAGTGAAAAGTTATTAAAAGTAAACAATAATTAAAATCAACTTTTGGTCATGGCTATCATTCACACTGGTAAACCTCTTACACAGGGACAGTTATGAATGACTGCACAGTTTGTATTCCATTGCTATGTGAATAAAAATGGAGTATGTTTGTAATTTTGTGTTAGTTCCTTTATGTTTGCAGTGATCTTTAATTCTTAAATTTTAATTAAAATGTTTCATGTTTAAGGTTTTGTAAATAGCTCAGTTGCCAAGAGGCACATATTAAGTGCAGCTTTACAAGGAGTTAGGGGCATCTAAAGCTGGAGATAAGAAAATGGATCCCTGTCACATACTCAGTGTCACACACAGCTCCTCCCAGTTTCCCCAACCTCTTCTGTTGTGTCTTAGACTTTCACCCCATCCCTTCAAACAATGACTTGAAAAATGTTTTAAAGAAATGCGATAGGATTTGAGAGAACTGTAGAGCTTTGGCCAGCAGAGGGCGACACAGGATTGTTTTCTTGGGATGTATACCTTTACTGGTGAACAGAAGTAATGTTTCTCAATACTTTCTACAAAAAAATTCCATCGAAAATATTTTTTAGTGCACAAGTACATGTGGCTTAGCTTTGAAAGCATTTATTTTACCTTTCAGCACCACTGAACAGGTGTCTATATCAAACAGTTCAACTAGACACTCATTAAAGGAAGTATTTTTTTTGCCTATTTTGTAGAAAGTGCAATCATGATTTCTGAAATAATTTAGCATCATCAATGATGACAGTTAAATTTCCCAGAAACGTGAGGCTATCACAAGAACTTCCATTTTACCAGGGTGATTATGAGCCTTCAAGGAAAAAAGATTCTCTGAACATCTTTTGTTACACAAGTTTTTATTACTTTAATTATAAACAGACTCCATTTCAAATGTTCTTCTTGACTAAAATTATGGAAATACTTAAAATAAATGCAGTAGATGATGCTAGTAGAGGGGATGTCTGTTGTCAGTTGCCATTTAAAAAAGCTGCCGATTTTACAATAATGCTTTTTGGAAACAAATCTTAAGAATTAGAATTCTAGATCAGTGGTCGCCAATCGATGGTCCACGGACCACTGGTGGTCTGTGAGGTCCGAAAGGTTGGCGACGGCTGATTTATGGAAACCTTTGAAGCCGTGGTCGCCAACCTGTGGTCTGCAGACCACTGGTGGTCCATGAGGTCCGAAAAGTTGGCAACCGCTGTTCTAGATGATTCCCAATTAGCTGCTAACATTAATTTTCCATCTGCATCTAATAAAGATGGGTAGTGATGTCAAACTATGGTGTATTTTTCTCTTTCCATTTCCCAACTAAAGATCATTATTTTTAATCTTCACCTGAGGATATGTTTTCATTGATTTTAGAGAGAGGAAGGGGGAGGAGAGCGATAGAAACATCAGTTGCCTCCTGTATGAGCTCTGATCAGAATCGCGCCTGCAGCCTTTCCGAGTGTGGTACAACGTTCCAACCAATTGACTCACCCAGTCAGGGCAGTAAAGATTATTTTTAAGTAAATTTCCAATCATAAACTTGAGATGCATTTAGTTATCAGACTGAATATATCTGCAAGCCTTTTTCAAATTTATTTTTGAATTTTAATAACTAGTGCAGATTTTTCATTCCTTCCCATTTTGACAGTATATCCTGATCCAGAGATTCTGAGGCGTAACCATATATTTCTAAGGTAGTAATTTTCTTTACAAAACCTGAAGTTTAATGATATAATTAGATGTTAGCAGAAGATATATGGAATGAATTCAAAGAAAAACTTGTGATTTATAAAAAAATTTTCTAGAATTTTTGATAGTTTCACAAAATAAGTCAACAGTGTATCAGAATGTTCTCAAGTGAAATATTTAGTTCTGATGTGACCAGGGAAAATAACAAAATTGTTGACAACACAGGCTTGGCATGGGGGGGGGGGCCTTGATTTGACATCAAACGAACAGTAAGAATTGTAGACTTCTCCCAAGCAGTGTGCCTGCCTGGCCACAGGGAGCACCTGACGTGTACCAGGGTCATGGTTAAAGCACGAGCTCTGGAGCCAGACCCTCTGGGTTTAAGTCCCAGCTCTGCCGCTGAGCAGTTATGTGACCTTGGTGAAGTTAATTAACCTCTCTGTGCCTTTGCTGTCTTGTCGGTAAAATAAGGATGATAAGAAAACTATCTCACTTACAGGGTTTCTATGACCATGAAATTAATGTTTGTAAAGCAACTAGAAAAATACCTGGCATAGAATGTGTTATAGAAGGCATTTTCTTTTATTATGACAGTACCTTTTTGAATAGTTACTAGAACCTCTGAAGTAGGACCACCTTCCTGGGTGTGCAACCTGTGCAGTCACACAGGCCCCGTGCTCAGAAAGGCCCCATGTGTGGCTTAATCATCGGCTGCTTTTATCTTGAAATTCGTAGTAACTTTTGAACATGGGACCCTTACGCTTACATTTAGCATTGGGCCCGGCATAGTCTGTCACTGGTCCTGCTCTTGAGGTAAACAGGATTACTGTCCTCATTCAGCTACGTTCTGTCGATGCGGCTTCGGACAAGCAACATCCTCAGTGTTCTCGCTTATAAACTACAGGTGTAATAGGTTTTGGGAGGCAAGGTTCTTGGGAAAGTTAAATAGGATAATGTGTAAGCAGTGACTGGTAGTATAAATTCTCAGAAATGGTATCTGTTATTATATTAACATTTACCTTGATAAAATAAACAGCCCCAAATTTCTGCACTTCTATAAATACATATTCTTGCTCACAATTACAAGAAACTTTTCAGTGTAGTTAACAGTTTATTGAAAGTACAGAATAAAATCGTAAAAGTCATCTAGAAAAATTAAGATAGGTTTACGAGGGTGAAAGATCACATCTTGACTGTTACAGAAGGGCCTTATTAAAATTTGAGACTTCTGTAAATATTAAAACTAGAGAAGTTCTTTGTTCTATAAACTTAGAGAAGAATTTAGCTGACTTGAACTTGGGTGAGAAATGATAAACCCTTGAGAACATTTAAAAAATATGTATTATTAATAAAAAGTATACTCAAAAACAAAAAGGTATGCTCAAAACTGAAACTACACCCCCCCAAGTATTTATTCACAATAAATGGTACTAATTTCACAAGTGGATGAATGAGGCCTGACCCCTAAACTATGAAGACGAAGGGAAATGTAACTAAGAAGAAACTGCTGGACAACCTCTCAAATTTAGGTTGTTATTAATTTTTGTTGCTAATAAAATACTTTGTTTTAACATTAGTTGTGTTGTAGAAAGTAAATAAAACATATATTTTAAAATATATCTTTATTGATTTCAGAGAGGAAGGGAGAGGGAAAGACAGACAGAAACATCCTGCATGTGCCCCAATTGGGAATCAAACCATGACCTCCTGGTTCATAGGTCGACACTCAAGCACCAAGTGGCTAGACATATAAATTATTTTTGTACACTTTGATTACATGTATAACATTTTTTCAAATAAAATTTAAAAATTGAAATAACATGGGGGTTTTTAAATAATTTAGAATATAGGATAGAAATCAGTCTCTATACAAAAGGGTAAAATTAAGCCTTCTAAAGAAAATTAGAATACAGCATTTATTTTGACAAAAAATATATTAATGAAAAATTATTTTACATCTATGAAATTAAGAATATATGTTTTTTGGAGAACCAAGATGGTGAAGTAGGTAGGTATTTGCTGCTTCCCCCAACCACATCAAAATTACAACTAAAATATAGAACTATCATTCAGAATCACCTGAAAGCTGGCTGAATGGAAGTCCTACAACTAGAGAAGTACAGAAAAAAACACATTGAAATCGGTAGGAGGGGCAGAGGTATGGAACAGGTTGGTCCAACAGCCATGTGTGCTGTTTTTGTTTTTTTTTTTTTTTTAAATATATTTTATTGATTTTTTACAGAGAGGAAGGGAGAGGGACAGAGAGTTAGAAACATCAATGAGAGAGAAGCATTGATCAGCTGCCTCCTGCACACTCCCCACTGGGGATGTGCCACAACGAAGGTACATGCCCTTGACCGGAATCGAACCCGGGACCCTTGAGTCCACAGGCTGACGCTCTATCCACTGAGACAAACCGGTCAGGGCTGTTTTTTTAATTGGGAGGGAAATCATCCCTGTGGAGGTTGCTGGTGAGGAGCAAGGGGTCTCAGCCTCACACCAGACCCCAACCTAGGGTCCCAGAGCTGGGAAGAGAAGTCACCATAACTTCAGGCGGTATAAACCAGCAGGGATTGTGGCTGTGTGACACAGAGGCTGCTGGAGAACAGGTGTACCTCTTGAAGGGCAAATGCATGAACTTACTCAGACTCCATCCCTCTGAGCTCCAGTGACAGGAGGTGATGGGGGACCCAGACACATAGGGGTAAGAACTGTACTGTTTGGCATTGTTGCAGGAACTCGGGGGTGGCTTTCTCCCAGACAAGGGTGCTCACAGGGCTATTGTTCCTATGGTGGAACCTTCCTTGTTGCAGGGCTGACTGACAGGCATATCTGAGTCTCCATCAGCCTGGCTCATACTGTTTGCTCTACTCTGGTGATTCCCTGAGACCCCATCCTATCCAATTTGCAACCCCACTCAAGCTGTTTGCAGCAGTTTTTCTGAAGCAGGGGATTTCCCAGGGGTGAGGACGACGGAGCCCCTAGCGCTAGGACGCTTGCATGCACGACTCCGGAGACCAGGTTCTGTGACGCAGGTCTAATTTTATTGAGGAAATGCAGCGGTATATATTAGCAGAGGTAGCCAATCATGGAACACCAGGTCTTCTTAGGGAGCCAATGAGCATAAAGGTCGGGGTACTGTGTAGGCGGCTCTGGGAGGGGCTCAGGCGGGCGTTGCCATCTTCCTGGTGTGCCAGAAAGATTTGAATTGCTGGAGTGCGCACACAGCATTGCATCAGCCACTGCACCGAGACAAACCTGTGCTCTAACTACATTTTTCGTATGAATAGCCTGCCCTGGCTCAGCCTTCAGACTTTGCTAAAACAAACACAGGGAGGCAGCCAAAATGTGGACACCAAAACAACATGTCTCAAATGAAAGAAATGGAAGAAAGCAAACTACTAGATACAGAGTTCAAAACCACAGTTATAAAGTTACTCAAGGATCTTCATGAGAGCTTCAAGGGACTTATTAGTGAGACTTTCAAGGATCTTAGTGAGAATGTCAAAGACATGAAAAAGGACCAGTCAGAAACAAAGCATTCACTAACTGAAATAAAGAATAATTTACAGGGATTCAATAGTAGAGGACTTCAAGAATTAAATCAACAATTTGAAATACGAGGAAGCAAAAAACACCCAATCAGAAGAGCAAAAAGAAAAAAGAATCCAAAAATATGAAGAAAATGTAAGGAGCCTCTGGGACAACTTCAAGTGTACCCACACTTGCATTATGGGGGTGCCAGAAGGAGAAGAAAGAAAAGAAGATATTGAAAACCTATTTGAAGAAATAATGACAGAAAAATACCCCTACTTGGTGAAAGAAATAGATTTACAAGTCCAGGAATCGCAGAATCCCGAACAAGAGGAACCCAAAAGAGGTCCACATCAAGACACATCACAATTAAAATGCTGAGGGTTAAAGATAAAGAGAGAATCTTAAAGGCAGCAAGAGAAAAGCATTTAGTTACCTACAAAGGAATGCCCATATACTGTCAGCTGATTTCTCAACAGAAACTTTTTGCAGGCCAGAAGGGAGTGGCAAGAAATATTCAAAGTGATGAACAGCAAGGACCTACAACCAACATTATTCTGCCTAGCAAAGCTATCATTTAGAATTGAAGGTCAGATAAAAAGCTTCACAGACAAGAAAAAACTAGAGGAGTTCATTACCACCAAACCAGTATTATATGAAATGTTGAAGGGTATTCTTTAAGAAAAGGAAGAGGAAGAGAAGAAGAAATATGAATAATAAATAGGCAATAAATACATATCTATCAACAATTTAATCTAAAAATCAAAATAAATGAACAGGACATCTAATGAACAAAATAAACTGTGAATAAAATAGAATCAGGGGCATGGAAACGTGGAACAGAATGACGAATCTCAGAAGGAAGGGGGTACAGGAAGAGAGTAACCAAAGAACTTAACTGCATATATGCATTATCTATGGACACAGACAAAAGGGTGGTGAAGGCTTGGGGTGGAGTAGGAACCTGTTGAAGGGGGGTAATGGGGGGGAAAAAAGGACATCTGTAACACTCTCAACAATAAAGATTTAAAAAAAAATTTTTTTTCACAACAGTATTCTACTGAAAAAACAAAATCCTCTTGAAATTGCAAGATATGTTCTTGAAATACTCTACTATTGAATCCCTGTAAATTATTCTTTATATTCAGTTAGTGAATGAACAAGTAACATTATACATTTTTATATCCACCCTCCAAATTTTAATTTGTTAGGTAAGTATACTCTGGAAAGATAATCTGATGATAGGAAGGTCAAAGCTTGAATTTCTGCCTTCATTTTAGAGTCTGCCATTATTTCCATCTGTCAATAAAAGTAAAATATAGTCATACCAGAGTTCTTTGCTACAGTTCTGGCAACTCAACAAATTGGTAAATCTAGACTTGTTTTATTCTCCAAAACCATGGGGAATAGTCTTTAGATTCAGCCAGAATATTCTAGAGCTGCAACAACTAAGAATAGGAAGGGACTAACCAGTATGGATGCCTTCAATAACCAGGAAAAGTCTGGCATCTTTCCAATTACTTTCTCTTCTTTTTTCCTTCATAAACTATGATACAGCCATAGACAATGGCTACATAACTATGATGATAAAAATAGATCAGCTCTGTCCAGGTGATCTTATCTATTAGCATCCAGGATTTGATGTTTCAACAATCATGTACTCACTTTAGTTGTTGGTTATATAAATTTCAATAAAGATGTTTTCAAAATATTGTGTGAATGGCTTCCCCCCATTACCCTCCTCCACCAGGTTCCTACCCCGCCCCAAGTAAAAGGCAATAAAACAAAACACTCAAAAAAATTTTTAAAAAGACATACTTCTTTTCTCCAAAATGGTTGACAAGTAACATAAGGTCTCTTCAGGATACTGTCAAGTTTCATTTGGTCCCGTTTTGTCAATGGAATTAAAGTATCTTTAGGTATATTTAACCTAGAAAAAAAAACATGAAAAAATTAGTAAAAAATAATATTCCTTTCACTTGAAGGTCATGTTTCAATCATACTCACTGTACTATTCCAAGAAATTCAGAAGTCACGGATAAGAAAATTAATACAGATACACCCTTTAAAGCCAGGATTTGGGGGATCTGGCATGTCCTAGACCAAGAAGTGATCAAGTTCATAGTGGAAGTCTGTTCTAAGTTGTTGGTTTCCTTCATGCCATACTTCAGGATGACAACAAGCAAACATTGGTTGTAAAGCAAATGACCCCCTGGCTGGTATGGCCTCAGTGGTTAGAGCATGGCCCGTGCACTGAAGGGTTGAGGGTTTGATTCCCAAGTCCAGGGCACTTAACTGGGTTGGAGGTTTGATCCCTGGTTCCAGTCAGGGTGCATGTGGGAAGCAATCAATGGATATGTCTCTCTCTCCTTTCTCTCTCTCTCTCTCCTCCCCCCTTCCCTTCCACTCTCTCTAAAAAAATCAGTGGAAAAAATATCCTTGGGTGAGGATTAAAAACAAAACAAAACAGCCTGGCTGTGGTGGCTCAGTGGTTGAGTGTCGACTTGCGAACCAGGAGGTCACAGTTCGGTTTCTGGTTGGGGCACGTGCCTGGTTGCAGGTTAGGTCCCCAGTGTGAGTCATGCAGGAGGCAGCCGATCAATGATTCTCTCTCATCATTGACATTTCTGTATTTCTCTTCCTTTATCTCTAAATCAATAAAAATATGAAAACCATAAATGATGATAGCACTAACATCACATATATGCACAAGGCAGCTCCAGAGCTCCACAGTCTTGAGCAATGAGATCCAGTATGTGTGCCAGTGAGACTCACTGTGGGAATTTGGTTTCCACTGAGTACTTAATTCTTTATAATCACTGAGAATTTTCTGGTCCATGGAAGTTAAGCACTTTTCACTTATGTGTAATATGTGCACACACATACACGCATACCTACCTAGTTTTAAATTTTTAAAAAATCAATTTTATCTTGCTACATGTTTTTTTCTAAATACATTTTACTGATTTTTCACAGAGAGGGGGAGAGAGGGATAGAGAGCTAGAAACATTGATCAGCTGCCTCCTGCACACTCCCCACTGGGGATGTGCCCACAACCAAGGTACATGCCCTTGACTGGAATTGAACCTGGGACCCTTAAGTCCGAAGGCCAACACTTTATCCACTGAGCTAAACCGGTCAGGGTTTGCTACGTTTTAAAAATAGACCACGAGAGGTCTGGATTTATGGTGTGGACTACTTTTTAAGTCATAAATCCTGGATTTCCTGGGAGAGCTCCAGTCTTGTTCAATGGCCCCATAATTATGACCACTTGCTAGTGGCAGCTCATAGAAAGGGTGACAATTTGATTGAAATGGAGGCCTAGAGGATTTCCCTTGAAGCCATGTTTGTGTAGCTACTACACTGTTTTTTATTTTAATTTAAAAATTTTTTTTTACAATAAACTATTTTATTAAACATATGTACTTATTTTGTACAAAACACGGTGACATTTCTTTCTCTCCTCTGCCACACAAGGCTACCACTCTAGAACTTCATATTTACCAAAACACTTGGCAGCAGTCATGACAAGTTGAAGAAAAGTGCAATTTTGAAAGTAACACCACATAACCAAAATGGGGAACAAAACCAGGCAGAAGTTAGCAGGTTTCTTGGCTAGCTCTCTGTTGACAGACCCTAATTGTACTCAACAGGTAATATTTTAGGAATAGAGACTCCTGAGTATTATTTAAGTAATACTTCCCAACTCTATGGGCAGCTTCCCTCTTCTACTTCCATCTATCCAGACGGCATTATAACTACCTAATTTGTAATTTTTAAAGAAATTCCACTTTGGCTCACACTCCTATGAGTTGCCTATCTCACTTTGAATTTCAAAATAACGGAAGAGCAGTAAGTTTCAGAATGATGTCAATTGAGACATTTTATGGATAAAACCTACTTTCTAGAAGTCAACTGTTCAAAACCTATGCACAGCCGGACACAACAGACTGAGAAAATAGGTCCTGCTGGAAAATATGTTGGGGGTACCAATTAGATCCAGTTATTCTGCATCTGTGGATTTAAAATGATCATCATCCACAGTGCAATAGATGTGTCCCTCGTTGCTTAGAAAATCCACTGATTGAGGCTAGGCATGTGTTGAAGCTGGTTCTTGAGATGGTGAAAGTTCAATCCTTCAGGTCTTGGGCAAGCCTTCATCAAATCCAGCACCTGGTTATGGGCCACAGTGAGGCCATTTGCGGGTACGAGGCTATTCCCACCAAAACTCCCTGCTTCACCCATTCCTGGATTGCTGATAGGCACTCTCCCGGCTGAGCGCTGGCTGTTAGCTTTGGTTAGCATCATGTGTGCATTCACTACTTCCAGAGTATGTGCAGTGAACTCATTCATATCCTCCGGGGGCATGATCTTAAAGGCCCCAGGCTTTTTTTGTTCTGAAAAGACCTCAGCTGGCCAGCCACTTTCACCTATGTTTCTGGAGGAACCTCAGTGTTTTCATCACTGGCATCATGTGTCAACCCACTGGCGAACATCCATGGGTGCAGCTGTCATGCCATCTATTTTGTAAACAATGTTGGTTGGAGCCTTCTCTGCATGTCGGATTATCCCCACAGTAGTGACCTGTGATATCTCAACACTCCCAATTCTGAACACTTCATCAACCAGAATGGCAGAAAGCAACTGAGATATGCTAGAGGGTACAATGTGCTGGGCTCGGGCTCTCGATTTCCTCTCGGCCTGAGAAGGTGTCCGAGATCCAAAGCCCCCGGGGGACTGGGTGTAGCCGCCGGCTCCCCCAAAGGTGGTGCTGCCATAGCTCTCAAAGCCACTATTCCACATCTTGGTCACTCAGGAAAGGTGTCCAGAAGGCTCCGGTCCCCTGGGTTCGGAGCCTCAGAACCTTGCTGTGGTCGCAGCACTCTGCTTTTTGCTGGCGCCACTACTGCACTGTTTTTATCTTTGATTGTACATTTACTTGGAGTGACTTTTGAGGGCGCTAAAGGAATTATGAGTCACAGCGACTTTTTCTCCAAGCCCTCCACCTTAATACTTTGTCCTAAATTTGTGTTAGAAATAATATCCATACAAATACATCTCCCTTCTAAGGCATTTGGACCATGACATATTACACTAAACTGAACAGAACTTTGATTCACTAGAGTGTAAATATTCAAAGATCAAAAATTAAATGTTTTCTCTTGTGCCCTTGTTTTTAACAAGTGGCAATCACCCAAAACCTGTTCATATTCCACAAAATAAGTGCCCATTACCAAAGTTCACTAACTGTTTAAAGAAATCCAATCAACATGTTAAAGTTCATTCTCACTGGCCAATTATAGTAATAATAAAATATTTTAAAATATCCCACTAGCAGAAATGAATAAAAGTGATTGTCTTGTGCTTTGGGACAGGTGGGTTTTTACTTTCCAGGGAAAGCAAAATCATTAACTCATCCAGAGGGCAGTCAAAGCCTGGAAGGTGTGCATACCCTTTGACCCAGCCATCCTGGGAATCCAGCCTATGGGACTCATTAAAGCTGGAGGAAAAGATTCAGTTACAAGAGGGTCCATCAAAGCGCTATCAGAAGAGATTTGGAAACCACCCAAACGTCTGACTTTGAGGGATTGGCTGAACATGCACATGTAGAATGTGAACTCAGTAATGTAAGACAGTAAACTGAAGCTGGAGAAGAGAAATGTATTTATAGACAGGGAAAAGTGATCTCAGCGTGTTGTGTGAGAAAAGAAGATTATAAGATATTAGAGTATGAGTCCACTTTGTGAAAAGCTATGATTATGCACAGAAAATAATCTACGAGGGTAAAGCTGTTCGCCTGTAGATGATTCTTATCTTGTTAGTGAATATTTTCCTATAATGAATGTATATAACAGATGTGACAAACGAGGTTCTCAAACTGTATGCAATCTTAAAATGAAGTTTTTTATGAAATTAAAAATTTAAATCTCTGATAAAACTGATTCATATCAAATGATGTTGTCAGTGATGAACATTTAACCAGATTCAATGTCTTACGCTTTCCAAGTATAATAAATTTCAAAATACTTTAATAGTAAAGGCAAAACAAAAAATGTTTTCTAGCTAACTGAAAGTTCAATTAACCAAATTCATTTAGGCATTTTAGTAATTGAGACAGAAACACTGATGAATTTAATTCATAATTATGTAGTACTTAGTCACAGTGAATAATGCAAATAAAAGCCATTAAGGACTTTTCCCTTGTAGTGTAACTTTTGAGGCTTATCCCATCCTATATAATCCTATCTAAACTAATAAAGGCGTAATATTGAAATTAACCATCTCTTCGGGATGGGTAAGCCACGCCCACCAGCCAATCAGAGCAACTGTATGCAAATTAGCCCAGCCAACATGGAGGCCGCCACTCACGGACCTGAGTAAATGTCAGCTTCCATTGCAGCAGGAGTGAAACTGAAACTGTTTGTGGCCCTTGGTGGGCCGGCTTATCCTGGCTCCAGGCAAAACGTATTTTCAACAAAGTCTCAATCATATAAGACTCAGGAGCTGAAACAAACAGCAGGCTGGGCCCACTACTATCGTTACCTACCTAGGAAACGGCTTAAAGGAACAGTGTATCAATTATAGAAACCACGAGCTGAAGCAGAAACGAGGCTTCATTACCTGCCTAGCCTCGGTTTAAAGGAACAGTGCATCAATTATAGAAGATAAACAAACCCCAGAGACCTGCTTCCAGCCAGCCTTGCAGGGACATTGGGTCAATGGGAGCTGTGAGCAGCCTTAAAGCCTGAAAACATCCTTCAGTCCACCCACACTGGCCACACCCCAATGGGGTGAGGGTCTCCACTGGGGGGCTTGGCCAGTCTGCAAACAGCCATCAGCCCCTCACCCAGGATGGCCAGGTACCCCAGTAGGGACCCAAAACCTGAAGGGACTGTGGGCAGCCTGAAAGTCTGAAAACGCCCCTCAGCCCGTCACTCAGGCTGGCCACACCCCAGTGGGGTGAGGGTCCACACTGGGGGGCTTGGCCAGCCTGCAAACAGCCATCAGCCCCTCACCCAGGCTGGCCAGGTACCCTAGTAGGGACACAAAACCTGACGGGGCTGTGGGCAGCCTGAAAACCTGAAAATGCCCCTCAGACCTGCACCCAGGCTGGCCACACCCCAGTGGGGTGAGGGTCCACACTGGGGGGCTTGGCCAGCCTGCAAACAGCCATCAGCCCCTCACCCAGCTGACCAGGCATGCCAGCAGGTGGACATCCCCAGAGGGGTCCCAGACTGCCAGAGGGCACAGGTAGGGCTGAGGGACCTCCAGAGTGGACAAATTTTTGTGCACTGGGCCCCTAGTATATTATAAAAGGGTAATATGCAAATTGACCCTAACAGCAGAATGACTGGGAATAAGTAGTCACTATGACACACACTGACCACCAGGGGGCAGATGCTAAATGCAGGAGCTGCCCCCTAGTGGTCAGTGCACTCCCACAGGGGAAGCTCTGCTTAGCCACAAGCCAGGCTGCCAGCTGCCAGTACAGTGGTGGTGGTGGTGTGAGCCTCTCCCACCTCCTCAGCAGTACTAAGGATGTCCAACTGCAGCTTAGGCCTGCTCCCCACTGGCAAGTGGACATACCCCAGGTGCTCCCAGTCTGCCAGAGGGATGTCTGACTGCCAGCTTAAGCCCGATCCCCTGGGGAGCGGGCCTAAGCCAGCAGGTAGACATTCCCTGCGGGGTCCCAGACTGTGAGAGGGCACAGGCCCGGCTGAGGGGACCTCTCCCCTCCCCTCCACCGAGTGTACAAATTTTTGTGCACTGGGCCTCTAGTTGTGACATATTACAATGAGTCATTATTTTAAAGATCCCAGTTTTACTAACCCATCTAACCTTTTAATATCCGAAGGGAGGAGACCAAGCCATCTAATAGCTGGAACTGTGAGATTATGTGCTTCAAAAGACATAGACTAAAATAAAGAGTGAAAGTGCATTAGGTAAAGCTAAATTTCAGAGAACGAGCATACTCATTTTTCAGACAAATTTTTTACTTAGCAATAACAAATACTAAAGGGTTCATGTCCTCAGCGCCCAGAGAAGTGAGAAAATCACTGAAGCTTCGCTGAAGGGTTTCAAACTGCTCTGTAGTATTTCTGGATTGATTTCCTATAAAGTAAAGCTACTAAGGGATCCCCCTGACCTGTACTTATTACTGTATTACTCTGATTTCATATCTCAACATCTTGCTCCCATATCCTTTCATCTGCTCTAGACACAGATGTCAGGGATATGACATTCACGGAGTATACCAGTGGCTCCCAAACTTGACTATGCATCAAAACCACTTGGAGGGGCCACCCACAGAGACACGGATTCAGTGGATTCAGTAGATCTGGAGAGGGGCTGAGATTTGCATTTCTAACAAGTTCCCAAATGACACTGATGATTCACTAGTGTAGTCCAGGGCCACAATCTGAAAACCACTGGTGTATGATAGTTGCAGACTCTAGTGGTGAAGGTGGTCCTTGTGGTGAGGAAAAGGGAACTGGCTAAGTCAGAATTCAAGGCTACATATAATTTTCAGAGTATTTTTAGCGATCAATGTTGTTACCCTGAGGCCCAGGGTAACAGCAGCCAGGAGAGTGGAGCATATTAATGCCTCTTGCCCACAGCTAATCTCACTCTGTCATCTGTGGTGGCACTGGTCATGCTGGAAGCTGGAATCACAGCCACAGAAACAGACTGGCCCTAGACCAGGACAGTAACTCCCCTGGAAACTAGTGAGGAACCGTCACTTGCTAGGGCTGATAAGTAAATGCAGAAATAATCCCAATGAATATAAAATATCTTAATAGTGAAAATAAAACAACTTTTCTCTACTTACCATAGATCCGTACTTATAAATGCACATTATTTCTATGCCTGTTAAAAGAGAGTTAACTTTAAAATTAGATTTCTTGTCTAAATAGGTTAGATAATTTGCACTCTTAAATTATGTCTAACATCTGAAAATTTTATTTTTGTGGACATTACCAAAGAAGAATTTATTGTTCAGTTTAATATGGCTGAAAGAGCAATAAATTGCCTCAAATGACGATAGTCATTAAGTTTAATTTAATAATCACATTCTTTAAAAATATTTATGAAAGTGTTCTAAGAGCAAAACAACACGAAACTACAAATATAATTTCATTCTGTTTCAAATATAAACGATAAATCACCATGTGGATCAGCATCTACAAGAGTGAAAATGGGGATGTGAAATGTGTCCCACAGCTTCTTGACTAAAAGTCTGGTGTTCAGATCAGGCACTCCCTTCCCCTAAAAGCAAGATAAAAATTATGCATTTTAATTACAGTAGAAAAAAAATCTATAAAGCAATATCCTTATCTTACTCATCATGTAAAAGTTAGATTTCCTCACCTTAAATTTCAGATGGTGGAGGACTAGTGTTGACTGTGAAAAATGCACAATATGTATAACAGGGTGAAAAAGCCCATTCACATTCATACCTTTGATTCAGTTATTCCAGTCCTGGGAAATATTTCAGTAGAAACAGGAATAATGAAAATCCTACATACTTGACAGTGTTCACTGCAATTTAATTTAAATGACAAACATACTATAAATAGCCAAAATTTCTACAACAGGGACATGGAGAGGCAGCTTTGCACAGTGGTGATATATGTACCAGGTGCGGGGCCAGCAGCCTGCACTGGCATTTCGGCTATGCCACTTAGTAGTATGAACCTGATTAAGTCCTCAAACCTCTGTGGCTTAGAGCTCTGTAACACCTTACAAGGTTATAGAAATTATTTAGTAACTGTTAAGCACTTAGAAGAGAACCTGGCTAAACTTTAGGATTTAATAAACCTAAGTGGTGGAATAATATGAAGTTATTAAAAAATAACTATGTAGAAAAATAGCTTACTAAGCATTGCAATAGTGTTAAGAGAGAAAAGCAAAAAACCTAAGGGGTCAGAGAAGGAAGCAAGTAGATATTAGGATGGGCTTCCCATTGGACAGCTTTGAGTTTAAATTCCCTCTGCCATTCATTGGTGGGTGACATCGGGCCAGTTTCTTAGTTTCGTTGAGTTGTGGCTTTATTTATAAAATTTGGGTAAACATGCCTGCCACAGCGAGT
This sequence comes from Murina feae, assembly GCA_004026665.1. NCBI lineage: Eukaryota > Metazoa > Chordata > Mammalia > Chiroptera > Vespertilionidae > Murina > Murina feae. The sequence continues at coordinate 74,096 of PVJC01001209.1, forward strand.
TACCGCACTATGTCAACGTGGAGCTGGACTGTCGGAATCTGAGTCCTGGTTTTATCCAGCCACAGCCTTGTGGTGAATACCCTCCTGCATCCCAGTGACCTGATGTTATAATGGGGATGACTGGAATACCTATCTTATAGAGTGGCTGAGAGACTTTACAAGTTGCTATGTGACAAATAGCAAAAGTGGACTCTATGTAAAGTGCTCAGTAGAACCACTGATAGTAGTGTCTTTTTATTTTTCCCTTTGGGAAAAGGTAACATGGATATGTGGTGGAGAAGTCAGAGTGTCAAAGGCCATCCAGTGAAAAATGTCCCCTTCCCAGCCTGACCGCCCATTTCAGCTCCCCTCTTCAAAGGCAACCACTAGGGGTCCACCTGTGGGTGTTACCTGGGTGCATACATTCTAGTCCTTGTAAGCTCTACAACCACTATTATATTTCTTTTCAACCCACACGTGACAGAGCAGTGCTTTCTGTGCACCTCCTAAGCGGTAGAACCAGATGTGAATGGGGACCTAGGCTACTTCAGCTTTGTTTGCAGTGGATTGGCTTCCAGTCAGCCCAGCAAGGTGTGAAACGGGAAGGGGATGGGGCCAAAGAGTGCACCACAGAACACCCCTAGCAAGAGATCACTCCCGGGGTTTAAATACAACCTCTATTGTTTATGAGGTCCTAGTCTGCATTTTCCATCTCCACTTCCGACTAGATACAACTAGGATTCCCTATCACCTCGTATTTCCAAAACTACACTCAACATTTTTCTTCCACAAAGAACTGAGCCATTGATAATGTGGCTTCCATCCAGCACATCAGGGTCACTTTGACTCAATCCTCTATCCTGTGGTCACCAAGACCTTTTGACTGGGCCTTAGAAATGCCCTTTGTTTGTCCTTTCTCCTTAACTATTTTTTACTCCTGATGGCCTCCTGACAGGCTTCCTGACTCCAGAGCTCTCCCTCTCCATCTAGTTGCTGATGCTGCCAGAAGAATCCTCATCATTTCCTTCTCACTAATCCCAAACCTTCTGTTTGGATGCCACTAAGTCAGGATGCCTCTTTGGTGTGGCCAGGCCTCCCAAGCCTCCCTACAGCTGCCCTACATCCTGCTTCCTCTCCAGGACAGTTCTCCTTGGTTCCACAAACACAGCTCACAAACATCACACAGCTCACAAACATCACAATTATTGTTAATCTACTAAACCAGAATGATTTTGGGTGAGCTTTTATTCCTTTATAAACCTAGGTTTTTATAAAGCAGAAAAAAGCTGGGACAGCAGAGGGGAACCTGATCTATTTTGTTATTCTGTCATCATTCCAACCTACCCACACCCCAAAATTCCTTTATTCTAACCTTTCTTTCTTTCCTACTCCAGCCCATATCATCCATCAAGTTTTACAAACTTCTCCCACATTATCCCATAGCAGGAAGTTTACTACCCTTGCTAACTGATGTCGGTAGTGCCTGTATGTTAATTCAATGTAGTCTCCTGTGTTCTTTGCTGTTCCTTAAACATTTAGCTGGAACTGTGAGATTTTTTTTTAAAAAGCAGGTTCCTTTTGACAGACTTGATGAAATCACTTGGTACACAAACCTGTATGAGGAAAACGAGGAGTAGCTCTTGTCCATTCAACCCTGCCCCAAGCTCTGCTGTTACCGTATTACAGTTGAGATTATAGTTGAGACAAGTAGCCCTTGTCAAGTAGCATTATACTGATAAGAGAATGTCCAAGCTGTATAGATGACATCATAAACCCCTCTTATCAATCACCAAAGTACCATGGTGTTCTTGGAATTGTAGTAAAGGCAGATAATATACCGTAACCATGACGCATGGAGACATTTTGTTGCAAAAGTTGTCATCTAGCAGTCGCTGAAATGTTGCATCTTTTTCTACAATTAATAGAAATTTCCCATCTGTAACTAAATCTGTTAAGTTAAGGCAAATTTAAGGAAAGAGTATTTCATTTAACCAGCAACTAAATAATGGTGCCTACAGAGCAATTCAACAGCAGCTGCAGATGTAGTATTTTCATTTTACCTTGAAATATGTAACATATCTATTCATATATGTAGTTATCTGTCTCTCCTACTAATGGTGAGCTCCTAAAAGAATCCTATAGAAGGGACCATGGAGTGTTCATCTTGACCACTATAGGGTCTAACTTGTTGGTTACACATCAGAAAGCTTGATTTATCAAAGTAACGAACGCATGAACATTCTATAAGTTTAAATAGTTTTCCCATTCAAAGGATACTCCGAATTCCTTGAATATTAGATGGTACAGCAACAGCCTACATTAATGAAACAACACAATTTTTTAGATACAAAGGAAGTATAAACACATTTTAAAAAATTATCACAAAAATCCAATATTTTCATTTTTTAAAAAAATATACCTGTCATCAGAGGTGTACACCTCAATAAGAAAACAACAGGAAACAGACTTATTCTTCAGTAAGAAAACAGACACACGACCTAAACTACTTCCCAGCAGGTGAGAATTCCTTGGAAACTTTGTGGATATGCGCCTTCAAGGGCAGAAGTGGCTGAAGGAAGACTTCCTTATGCAGGTTCTCATAGGCTTCAGCTTCCTCCTTTCCAAACTGGTAAGTTGGCCCTTTCAAACTGCTCTGCTTGTTTAGTATCGCGGGCCTTCTATGCACCAAAGCCGGGCAAAATAGTTTAGGTTTAAATAAATTAATTTCAGAACCAGAAAATTTTATGAAGATTACCTAAATAGCCATGCTAAAAGGGTCAAGCCACATTCTACCTGAAAACAACAGGGACATTTTTGAAAGAAATGTGTACATTTATTTCAATGACACTTGACAAATGACATATTTTAAAACTATACCTATTCAATACACCTATTCATCCTTCAGTTTTATTTTATTTGTTGTTTTAATCCTTACTCAAGGATATTTTGTCCATTGATTTTCAGAGAGAGTAGAAGAAAGGGAGGGAGGAAAGAAGGGAATGGGGGCAGAGTGAGGAGAGAAAGGGAGAGAAAGAGGGAAAGAGAGGGAGCGAGGGGGAAAGAGAGACATCAATGTGAAACAGACATATGGATTGGTTGCCTCCAGCAGGTGCCGCAACCAGGGCTGGGATCAAATCTATGCCCTTGACTGGGAATCAAACCCTAGAACCTTTGGTGTGTGGGCCGACACTCTAACCACTGAGCGAGCAACACTAGCCAGAGCCTTCGGTTTTATTTTAAAATCTTAGGCTCCAAATTACATAACAAGCAGGAAATAAAACACATCTCTAAAACAAAGGATCTGAAAGGGAGTTAAAGCATGTGAAAACACCAAGGATACTTACTGTTGCACAGCTACAATGCACTTTGGTGCCATCTTCCTCGATATACCCTAAATTGCCAGCAATTAAACCCTTTGATGTAGATAACTAAAAAAAAGACATATGTGAGAACTTTTCATGACTATAGTTTATGCTTCAAAGTATGTACATTCCTCGTGTACACCTGCTAAAATATATGTATTTTTAGCTCAGATTGTAATTTAAGAGATAAAGGAAAAATATGTCGGAGTATTTAGGATTGAAAAACATTTCGTAATTCATCTATTTTGGTTCATTCATCCAAGGAAAAACATTGAAACTAGATAAATTTATAGTGAGAAAAATGTAGTATCAAAATTTATCAAAAGAAGGTACAGATCACATTTACTTTTTATTATAATTTTTATACAAACATTTTGTCTTAAAATAAGATGCTTTGTTTGGCTGGTGTGACTCAGTGGTTGAACGTCAACCTAGGAACTAGGAGGTCATGGCTGGATTCTGAGTCAGGGCACATGCCTGGGTTGGGGGCTCAATCCCCAATAGGGGGCATGCAGAAAGATGTTTTGTATTAAATGGTACTTACTATATGTAAACACCTCCTCGGCACTTTTAACATACAGGAAATGTCATCGATGATGCTGTCCACAACAGTCTGGTTACCAAAGAGTTGACTGTCAGTGTAATATATGTCTCTATAAAAATTTTAAAAATATTTTAAATTAACCATATTCTCTTTGAATATCACAAGGATTGAGTATTATTTAAAGAAAGCTTTAACTGGATGAAACACACATATAAACAAACTAATCTATTGCCTATAGTCTAGTTTGACATAACTTTTCAAAACATACAATGAAAGTCAATTTAAGTCTCACATTGCATTTTAAAGAGTAATTTACCAGAAAGTATACTTACCTTTTGGTTGCATAAGTGTTGCTCTGTACTAATTTATAAATCATGGACAATATTTTAAGAATTAGAGCTGGAAAAAAAGATGCAATAAACAAGTTACTCATCATTTCTCGGATTAATTCAAAACATTTAACTGTTGCCAGTTACTTTCCATAACATTACAAAAAGTAATCTTTCCAAAACAGAAATGTTAAATACAGAATATAATTGCCTGAAGAATCAGATAAAATTAATTGCTCAATGAACAGCAAAACTGAGAGAATACTTTCCCACTGAATCATGTACCTTGAAAATTTATTTTGGAATTACAATTAACTTCCATAGTTAATGACAATGCAAAATTCTATACATTTATTTCAAGCACAAGGGTGGTCTGTGAAAGAAGAAGTAAAATTATTTAACTAGGAATAATGAAAATCCTTACGATAACCAAATCCATTTAATCCTAAAAGCTAAGAAAGATTAACTTACCAAAATTTTTAACTGATTTTAGTGAATCACTTTTGATTTTTCTTGTGGTACAATGAGATACCATTTGAAGACCCACAGAATCTTCAAATCTGTCATTTTGTTTAAAGCAAGGGAATAAAAAGAATTAATTTCCGAATACCAAACAATATACACTTAATGCCTCATCTGCATATAATTTCAATCCACATTTCTTTGTAATGTAAGCACTAAAGTTTTAGGATAATCTGATTATAAGCTTAAATAATTCCAGGTGATAATTGGGTAACTGGTTTTGTGACATATAGTGGCACTAAAAGAAAATGTTTAAACTAAATGAATTATAGACCTTTGATTACGATGTGTGTGTGTCTGTGTATTTCTTTCCTGGGAAGACATTTAGTATATGTGAATTACTTTCAAATATTTCACAATTTTATTAGCGTTTTGGTAATTTAAACAATTTATTCATTTAATAATGTTACTCAATTTAGTAAGTTTTGGAGTATTTAATTTCTGATTTACCTCCATTTATATTAGGTTGTTAAACTGAACTACCAAGCCTGTCCTAAAGGGGGCAGAAAGCATCAGGCAAAAAGGCCAGTTGTCAGGGGGCTTCTTACTCACTTTTCAAAAACTTACATTTTATATTAATTCTATTGATCATAAAATAATAGTGACACTGGGCCTCAAAGTAACTTTTATTGTTTCTATAACTCTCACTGATAACTATTTTTGTAGTGTTTTTCATTATTTAGTGGAAAGATTCTACAGGCTGAGGACCTCAAAAAAACAAACTATGCATCTAGGTTCCAGGATTCTGATAAAGCTCTTTGCTGATTTTACCCACTGGCACACATGACTTAGCAGGGGAAGATCTGTTGGGAGAAAGAGCCTTTGAAATATGCTCTATGTTCAGGACACATTTGTTTTGGTCTCCGTATCAGGATTGGTTGTAGGTCCCCTGCACAAGAGGTTTACTTTTTCAGTACAAATGAGCATTGCTTCCTTCGAGTGCTGGGAAGCTTAGATCTCAGTTTGGAGCCTATTTTTAGCAGAAGTATAAGACTTTATCATATGCAGTTTGAACTCTAACCTCTTTCAGAGCTCCATTCTTTCTTCCTAGCATTATTTTCCTTTTGTCTTATCTTTCACTCTTACTTCTAGTTTATATAACCTGCCTAAATGGTATGTATTTTGTAAACTTCCTCATATCCTCTCTGGCATGGTAAAAGCAACAAAAAATGAAATCCGACTAGAACTCTAACTTCAATATATTCAAATAATGACATTTATAAATTTTAAAATGCAAAATGCCCACTTTATATTTTCCCAGCTTGATCTGTTGTCTACTGTGAATGCAGGTGCTTCGTTTCTTGCCAGGCTCATAATTACGTCTTGGATAACCTTTTCTATAGATGCAAGAACCTCAGAACTGAAACAATAAACACACTATGATTCAATCTTAACTCTAAATTATGCCTTTACAATACGTAACATTTCTCCAGATCAACACAAAAATCATTTTTTGTTTCACTGGTTGTTTTTGAAGACTAGGTAATCCATGTCAATAATAACATCTCTCACTAAATTCTAATGTCAGTACTGCATTAAAACAACAACATTATTTATAGGGGTTACTTAAGAGAAATTTCATTTGCTTGTAATTTTGCTTTTCAAACAATTACCTATTGAAGTAGTATCTCACTTTTAGATTAATGACTAGACAATACAATGTATAAATATACCATAGGCCTGGTGCACAAATTCGTGCATGGGCAGAGTCCTGTCGGCCCGCCCCACCCCGATCAGGGCCAATTGGGCTGGGCTGGGCTGGCCGGGGGAAGGGGATGCAGGCGTTTGGCTGGCTGGCCCTGCCCCCTGGTCGAACTCCCAGATGAACTCCCAGTAGAACCGGTCAAGGGAACAATTTGCATATTAGCCTTTTATTATACAGGATTTTAATCTACTTTTCATGTTAACCTACTTAAATCAAATTCATTGGCTTAAAATATTACTGTTTCCATTAAAAATAATGTCATATTGACTTTGATTTTAAATTCCCCCCCCAAAACTGCAGTGCAAAATTATTTCAAAAGAACATTTCTTTTTGTAGCATATTTCCTTGATTGATGGTGTGCCTTACGTCAGCCCATTTGAATTTCAATGATATAAAAGGAAAAAACATTTTAATCACTGCTACAAAAACACTTGACAACTCTTACGCCACTTTACAGCGAAGTTTACAGCAGTTTTCTGTCAGCTGACTTTTAATTTCCCGCACCATCAGCTTCAAAAAAACACTGTTCAGTTATAAGCACCGTTAGCTTATAGCCTAGGATGGAAAAGAAAATTTAGCTAATGGGCAAAATGCAGATACTTCTAATTTCCACAGGAACGTGGTGTCTTCGGAAACGCAAGTATCAAAAAATAAATTTTAAAACATTTAATATTTTCTAATCTTGACAGGTAAAAGCTGACTCAAATATCTCATTAATTTTTTCCAGTTTGGAAAAAAAGTGACAGGACAGTACTGTGAGCAACTGAGATACAATCAGATTAAATTACATTTTAAATGTAAACAAGGGTCTTCCACTCCCTTCTTCCCCTCATCCTCATAAATTCTCCCTCAAACTAAATCCTTACATAAAAAAAATGGTTTGCTTGTCGGTTTTTCCTTCTTTCTTATTGTGTGTGTGTGTGTGTGTGTGTGTGTTTTCTTTTCTTTTTGATAGTTGGTTTGGCTTACAAAAAAAAAAAAAATACCCACAAAAAACCCCAAACCAAAAAAACACCAGCCATTTGCTTGGGCTGAAAAACTTTGCTGATAAACCAGAAAAGCAGATCAAGGAAGCAAAACAACAGAGTATTTGAAGTAGAAGTTGGCAACAACAAACATATTTTCTGTAGTTAATTCCAAGTTGGGTGGCTGCAGAATCGCTTTAATTGATCTTATCAGCACCACACTCTGAGTTTTACTGGCATTGAAATCATTTAAGATATGTATCCTGTCTTCACGCCCAAGAAAACTGTTTTGCTATAAAACACTTAAACCGTGTTGGCTTCCTTGTTCACTTTTATGAAACACACTTAGAGTGAGGACTCGCCACATCCATTTTCTCTCACTTTCTTGTAGGAAGAAAATCCTGGAAAATTTTTATGCTAAAATTCTTCTGCCCCCACTTTTCCTTTCTCAACTGTGCCCTGAACTTCCGTCCCAGAAGGAGCTCAGGAGAGCCGCCAGCCGGTAGGGGGCGCCCCAGAACGGTCCAGAGTCGGAACATTCTAGAAGGCTCGAGGCGGGGGCGTGGTCACTAGGCTTTGGGAGTCCAAAATAATAATTAAAAGCTGAAAAGGGAAGGAGTGCTAAGGAAGGTGCCTTCTCGGGGTTCCGGGTGGCCGGCCAAGGGGGCGCCCAGTGGCTGAGTACCTGAGAGGCTGCCTTCGGCCCTAAACGGGAGAGACCGGAAGGAGAGCACCTCGCGCCCCCCCACCCCCCACCCCGCAGGCCATGGAACCTTCTGGCTTGCCACCGCCCGGCGCATGCGCCCCAGTAGAACCCTTGTACCTGGAGGCCAGGTGCGTCCCCCTGCCTGCGGGCTCCCCGCCACCTCTCTTCAGGGCGGCCAGCAGGGAAGCCCTGTGCTGGTCCAAAACCTCGAAAAACGAGGCCTCAGGCCCCATCGGCGCAAAGGCCATGACGATGGACGCCAATGAAAAGCCCCAGGTGCACGAATCCGGCTGGGTCCCAAGTGGCTCCTCCCGGTGTCGGCGTCCGCACTGCGCACCCTGAGGAAGGCCCTTTCCTTTGCTTCCTGCACGTGGCCTCCCGCACATGCGCACACTGTACACGCCCCTCTCCCCCAGGCGGGCTGCACAGGCGCATGCGCACAGCACCCCCCTTGAGTGGCATGTGTCCCTCTCCCCCGCCAGGACAGGCAGGCCCTGCCGCTCCTGAGGTGGCAAGTGTTGGGTCCTTCCTGGAGCGCCGGCTGGCAAGCGGTGGGACCCGCAAGGTATGCTTGGGGCGATGGACCTAGATTTCAGTGAAATCGTTTCGTGGGTTTTTGTTGTTTTGTTGGCCTGTTTTGGGAAAGTAGAGGTTTGTCATTATAGCACAGAATTATGGCACCTCAGCTGTGTGGCAGGTGCAGTGCTGGGCCCCGGGCTCAGCCGCGAGCAGAGCAAACCATGCTGCCGCCCGCAGGGCGCTGGTCAGCCTCTCTCTGTTGCCTCCTGACCACCCGGAAGGTTCCTCCTGGGCGCAGGGGAGGGTAAGCTGAGGTCCCCAGGTTCAGGCAGGCCTGGGTCAACATTTAGCAAATTAAAATACGGGACACTCAGATCATTTCGAATCCCAGATAAACACCAGATGCTCTCGTTTTCTTTTTTTAGGGTAACCAGACCTCTTGTAATCTCTAGGACATACTTTTTTATTTTTTTAAAGAAATGTTTTTATTGATTTCAAAGAGAGGAAGGGAGAGGCAGAGAAAGGTTAAAAAAAACACCTCAGTGATGAGAGGGAATCATTGATGACTGCCTCCTGCGAGACCCCCACTGGGGATGGAGCCCACAATAGGGACATGAGCCCCTATGGGGAATCGAACCGGGACCTCCCGAGTCATGGATGGGCTCTCAAACACTGAGCCAGCGGGCCGGGCTCCGGGACATACTGTTACAGATAATGCATTATTCTGAAATTCGGATTTAGCTGACCTCGGCATTTCATCCAGCCATCTGACCCCTTGCACACGGAGTGACGTTTGCCTTTCTCCGTGCCCTCACCTGGCACAGGAGAGGGATTTTGAAGCCCCAGGCATGGAGTCCTTTGTCCTTGAGAGAGGACAGTGGGAAGAGACCCTGGAGCAAGTTGGCTCCCAGGCTTGTGGGGCCTGGTCCTGCCTGGCGGGGGCCTGGAGAGTCTGCCCAGCAAAGCCAGGTACCACAGGCCCACTAAAATACCTCGTTTTCTCAGTTCCTGGCTATTGGGTAGTTTTGAAACCTGCTTTTTCATCATCAATAATGGCCTTCCTCTGTTCGTAATGATGGCTGCCTGCCAGGGCCAAGCACTGTGCCGAGGGCCTTTGTTACTGTTATCGTATGTACTTGCTCACCGTGTACCCTGTGCGAGGAAATGTTCGGTTCTGAGGGCACAGCTGTGAGCAAGGCAGGCAGAGTCCTTGCCCTTCGGGAGCGGGGAACTGGGATTAGTAGATCAACACGGGAATAAAGAAGTGATAGGATCAGAAGTAGATTTAAATTAACAATCCTAAACTGTACAAATTTTTATCTCCACTTCACAGGTGAAGAAACGGAGGCACGGAGAAGGTTGAGCCATTTGTGCAAGATTGTACCACAGTAAATGATGGAGCTAGGAGGCAAACTTGGACTCCAAGTTTGAGCTCTTACTACTAGGATACAGGGCACTGCTGATGGCCTGGGTGGGAACACGTTATAATCTTGTGCAGGTTTCTGGTGTTGGGATTTTGAAAGGGCCTGAGCTGGGTGGGGGCACAGGGAGGAGATCAAAGACACTGGCCTCTGTGTTTTCATCTTTCACATGAGAGCATTGCAACAGGTGGGCTCTCCTTCATTATCGTCAATGAGGAACAAATAAAGGCCTTTGAAGGAGAGGCCAAGTCAATGACATCTGTGAGACTTGTTCGCTGGACGTGCTTTTCTCCTGGGACCAGAACCATCCGTCCACTTGTCTCTCTCATGAAGACAGACCCTTCAGTATCACGTGACACTGCACTCAGCTAAGAACCAGTGGCCTCACTAAATCTTCCATGAAATGAAAGTGCCTGAGCTGGGTGGGGGCACAGGGAGGAGTTCGAAACAGTGAAGGGAACAGATGCATCATAAACCTGGCATTCCTGCAGGAGAAACCACAAGGTGCGGACTTGAAAGGTTCCCACTGTGGCAGAGCAAAGTTGGAGGCGTCAGCGCACCCTCTCAGGCAGCTGCGGCTCTGCCTCCAGGTATCCAGCCCACTCAGGCAACTTGCATGCATGGTGTGTGCACTCCCCTCACATCAAAGTCAGCCGCCCCGGGCTGTGAGAGGGAACCAGAAAAACATATTCCACCCCTAGCAACAGGCTGCAGCTGAAACTGGCAGATGCCGCTTTGCAGGGCACGATACTGAGTTTTTTCCGCTTGTAGGCCAACCCCCGTCCCTGCTGCAGCCACTCACTGCTCTACCTGGATCTGTCCCCTCTGGACTTGGCACTCCTTCAGATCATGGAGTTGTTCCTTTTTGTCCCAGGCCTTTGCACTTGTTCTTCCCTTAGCAACTTGGAATGCTCTCTCCTTTTTCTCTCCCTACTCTCTGCCTCCCTCCCCATATCCAGCCTGGCTTATTCTCCTGTATCCTTCAGATCTCATCTCCCTGGACCTCCCCTAAGGAAGTCTTGACCCCCTGGTTTTCCTTGTCTCAACACGTCTGCATTCCTCCACCCTGTCAGCCCCAGGAGGGCAGGAACTGACTCATCCTCTGCTCCATAGGCCCACTGCGCTTGCACTCGGGAGGCACTCAGTAGTATTTGTTGAATGATGAATGATTCCCATGGGGTTATCTTTGTTCTCTATTTCTAATATTCCAAGCATCTTTCTACAATGCCTGAAGAAACATAATTTTTTATATGAATAAGACCCTACTCTACATTCTTCTGATATTGCTGCCCCTGATCATAATAGTGACTGCAGTTTGCTGACATTGGACCAACACTGCACACATAAAAATCTCATTTATTCTCCGTCCCCATTGTACAGGAGAGAAAGCCGAGGCTCTGAGAAGTAGAAATACAATTGCTGAGTGTTCTATAGATGCAGATGACAGCACTGACAGTTTCTCTGCTCTCAGTTGCCATATGGTATTGCCTCAAAGTCAAGATAATTTAGTGTTGTTGAGTTAATTTGCCCATGTTTCATAGCCAGCCATTATATAGCTGGGCATATGATGTAAAGCAGATCAATTAGAGAAAGTTAAATTGAATTTCAATAAGATCACTTAAATATTTGTAAGCCTGTAGGTCATCTTACTGATGCAGGTATATTTGTATGTTTATATAGAGGAAGTGCTATGATGCATCATCATGGACCTATCACCAGTTTCCATGACTGTAAACTCCTAGTCAGACCTTTCTATCTATATCCATCCCCTTTCTAGCCCTCCCTTAAAAAAAAAGGACTCTTTTAAAAACAGCCATAATCTCATTATCATGCCGAAACATATGTTCACAATCATCTCTTAATATCATCAGATATTCCATCACTGTTGAAATATCCTTAATTAATTCATGAATTGTTTTTATAGGCTGTTCTTTCCAAGTGCAGATAAGGTCCATCTATTCATGGCTGTTAATTGATAAGTCTCTTAAGTCTCTTGAATTCTACAGGTTCCTCTTTTTTTTCCTTTCAATTTATTTTTTAAAATATATTTTTATTGATTTCAGAGAGGAAGAGAGAGGCAGCAGATCAATGATGAGAGAGAATATAGTAGGGACCCAGCCCACAACCTGGGCATCTGCCCTGACCAGAAATCGAACCGTGACCTCCTGGTTCATAGGTCGACGCTCAGCCGCTAAGCCATGCCAGCTGGGCCTTTCCTTGCATTTTATTTGTTAAAGGCACCGAGTCATTTGTCCTAGAGAGTTTTGTGTGATTATGAGTTTATGGATTGCCCAGCCAGGACTGCACAGTGGTTGAACGTCAACCTGTGAACCAAGAGGTTATGGTTTGATTCCTGGTCAGGGCACATGCCTAGGTTGCTGGCTTGATCCCCAGTGTGGGCATGTAGGAAGCAGCCAATAAGTGATTCTCTCTCATCATTGATGTGTTGATCTCTTTTTCCTTTCTCCTTCCTTTCTGAAATCAATAGAAATATGTTTTTAAAAAAGAGCTTATGGATTGTGCCCTGACCTATGTGGCTCCATGGGTTGAGCATTGTCCTGTGCACCAGGAGGTCACTGGTTTGATTCCAGGTCAGGGCACATATCCATGTTGCAGGCTTGATCCCAGTAGGGGGCGTGCAGTAGGCAACTGATGAAGTTTCTCTCTTTCTCTCTCCCTTCCTCTCTCTCTCTAAAATCAATAAGAACATATTTAAGCATTTAAAAAAAAGATGGTGGCAATTATGGCTCAATGGTTGAACATCAACTTATAACCAGGAGGTCATGGTTCCATTCACAGTCAGGGCACATGCCCGGGTTGCAGGCTCAATCTTCAGTAGGGAGCATGCAGGAGGCAGTGAATCAATGATTTTCTCTCATCATTGATGTTTCTGTCTATCTCTCTCTCCCTTCCTTTCTGAAATCAATAAAATATATATCAATATATATAAAAGCCTAACTGACTGTTCGACCATCTGGCCAGTAGCTATGAAGTGCTCTGGCCACCAGGGGGCAGATGCTCAATGCAGGAGCTGCTGAGCTGAGGTGACTTGGCAGCTGCAGTTCTTGGGTGACACACCCAGAACCAGAGAGGAGAGAGCCCGATTCCAGGGTTCATCACCCAAGAACCACCCTTCCACAATCTGGGTTCCCTCAGAGGATGTTGGAGAGTTGGTTTCAGCCCTATCTCCTCAAGCCAGACCGGAGGACCCTATCGGTGCACAAATCCGTAGATATGGCCTTTAGTCTATAATAAAAGCACAATATGCTAATTAGACTGGATAGCCGAATGATCTTCCAGACATCATTCCAGACATCCTTCCCGACGAAGCCATGGGGGCCAAGGCAGAGGCGGTTAGGGGTAATCAGGCAGGCAGGCAAGTGAGCAGTTAGGATTGCAAGAAGATACAGGCCGGGCTGAGGGACCATCCCTTGCACAAATTTCATGCACTGGGCCTTTAGTGTGTGTGTGTGTGTGTGTGTGTGTGTGTGTGTGTGTGTGTAAAAGAATTTGTGGATTGCAACCCTGTAGTATCGTTTAACATGTTTTCCCATTCCTGGTAATTCCTGTAAATTGGTAATTAGATAGGGGCTTGACTGTTTCTGGTTTGATTTTTTTTTCTTTGGTAAAAATATTTCATAGGTGGTGTGAAATATTCATGAGCTCCAGTAGGACCCTCCAAGACCTCTACGGCTGGGGCCTCCAAGTGGAGAAGTTCTGAGTAAGCCTGAGCCTCTCATTAGCAAAAGGAGAAGCCAAGCCCTGGAAGTTCAATGGTGTTTACCAAAACCCCAGCATAGAAGACCAACCCAGAGGAGGAAATCTGGGGAGAGCATTAAGCTGTCCTATGGATCTGCAGGGAAGGTCCCCTTTCTGATTGCTAGCACTCTGGGTGGCTTCTTACCGCCAGCCTGAGTCATCCTCTTTGCTTTTTATTTCTTTCTTCCTCATATCCCAACTGGGCTGCTAATTGCCTCTTCCCGCCCCTTCTTTGTTGGAGTTGTTAAAGCAATGACCTAGGGACACCCCACCACAACTGTCTTCCAGGCCTGCTCCAGTGTCTAGTCTCTGCTTTATTTGAAAAATCAGTTGACACTAAATAGAGACTTGCTTTAATTGAAGGAGACTTGAAAATATTGCAGTTCATTCTTGTCCTCCCCTTCTGCTGCTGCTTTTTCTTCTTGTTTTCCATTTTAAAAACTTCTTGGCAACTGGTTTTGATAGAAAGAGACCTTTTACAAAAGACCAGAAGGCATATTTATACCTAAAGTCAAGATGATAAAAAAGTCCTAAAGTGTTGCCCCTCCATTCCCAATCTTTACTGTGCACAGGCACACAGCAGAAGCGCTTTCTGATTTACATAGTGACAAATTTGTGATTCACCCAGCACACAGGGACAAGCACCATTCTAGTGCCCAGGGCTCTTCTTGGCACTAGAGATTCAATGGAGAGCAAGATCACCAAGTGCCCACACACAGATGGAGAAGTCATATTAGAAAGAAAATCTACATATATGGCACGAATTCAATGAATTTAAGGATGTGTTCCAGGGAAAAGGAGTGCAGGTGTTAGAAGAGCGAGTGAGTGAACAGAAACAGCAAAGAAGGTGGACAGAAGTCTGAATAGTGAGGAAGAGCCAGACACGGGATGGGGTGTGTGTGTGTGTGAGAAGTACATGCACAGGTCCTGAGGAGGATGTGCTTGGAGAGTTTAAAGATCAGAGAGCAGGCCAGTGCTGCAGAGGGCGTGGGTACAACAAGGTGGTCAGAGAGGAGAAGGGCAAGGGCCACTCTAGGGCTTATCAGCCAGGAGGAGGAATTAGGACTATATTCTAAGGCAGATTCCAACTGAGGCAATTTCAGCCTCACAGGACATTTGGCAATGTTTGGGGGCATTTTTGGCTGTCACAACTTGGTGGCAGGGAGAGCTATTAATGTCTAGGAGTAGAGGTCATTGTTGTTAAACATCTTATAGTGCACAGGGAAGCCCTGTAGCAGAAAGTGAGCTGATACCAAATGTTTACTAGTAAAGTGCCAAGGCTAGGAAAGCCTGGTCTACAGGCAGCAGGAGGCCATTGGAGAATCTGAAGCAAGGGAATGATGTAATCTGTGCTAAGAAAGGAGAATGGATGGCAAGGAGTGACTGGGGAAAGGAAATCCATTTGTTCAGTTAGAAGTGCATCGGGGCACTGTCCTCAAAGCTGGAGAGAAGGCAAATGTTTTGAGATTCTTTTTATTAAATAAGCTATGGTCAAACATGTTTTGGAAATGCTGTACCCTACATTAAGATAAGCAATCTAGCATGAATTTCAGAGTAAGACTAGCTGGGTTCAAATCTTGACTTTGCTACTTTCCAGCTGTATCATCATTGTCTGTGTCTCACTATCTTCATTTGTGAAGTGGGGATACTCATAGTGTTAGTGTGAGGAGTGAATGAAATAATATATGCCTGGCACATTGTGAATACTCAATAAGCATTATTTATTATCAAAACATGTTCCCCTTAGGAGTTTTACCATGCATTGCTACAAATTGAAGGCTCTGAGAAGTCAGAAAAAATATAACTGATTTACTTATTGATGTGAACTTGCTTAACCTGCATTCACTAAACCTTTATTTATTTTTTCATGAATACTCCACAAACACTCAGAAAACCAGAGATCCCTAGAACACCTTTTAAAAACAGCTTTATTGATAGTGGCGGAGTAAATAGATGCTTCATGGACATGCTTCCAGAACCAAACAGGAATTACAACTAAAATACAGAAAAAACTTTCTGAATAATCAATGGAAGACTTTCTAGAAAGAACCTGGATACCCGAGGACGAGGATGGAAAGTGGAGACTGTGCAGAGACTGGTAGGAGGGGCAAAGGTGCAAAAGGGCTGGCTTGGTTCCCACAGATAGCTACTGAAGTCCTGGAGAGATATCTCTGCTGTGTGGGAACTCTGGGGTCTGTCCCCCAGCAGAGAGAGCACCAGATCTGAGAAGGATAACCACATAACATCTGGCTGTGAAAAGCAGCAGGGTTGCTGTCTGCCATGGAGAGACAGCTGGAAATGCAGGCCCCATCTTAAGGGGCCGATGCACAAAATTCCTTATGGAGTCACTCACCTGTGTTCCGGCAGAGGGAAGGCAGAGTGGACTGGAGCTGTGTGAGCAAAAGTCAGGATCTGGGGCTCTGGGATTAGAGCTCAGAAAGCAAACACCCTGGTTTCCTGTGCTGAGTGATTCCCTCACACTGCGGAGGTCTTTCTGATCTTTCTGAAGCAGACAGTTGCTATACAGGTGGCTTTGGCTTGGGGGAAGACAGTTGATCCACTCTCTTGGAAAACCCCCTTACCCCATGGTGCTGAATTGCTCAGGCTCATTAAGAGACTGAAAATAACAATTAGGCTCTAAAAAGAAGCAATTTCTTCACCCTGTTGAAAAAAACTTGCCACACCTGTGGACAACTGCCTGAGGGCAATTCAAGATGGCATTCTATCAGTCTCTAGGCAGAGGTGATAACTGGAGGATTTGAGTCTCTGCCTGACCTAATTAGAGCATTTAACACTGCCCTCCACCAGAGTTTGAGAGGTTTTGCAGATCTACCTAATACAGAATCACAAACTCAAAAAGGCAGCCAAAATGAGGAGACAAAGAAACAACCCCCAAATGAAAGAACAAGAGAATTCTCCAGAAAAAGAGAGAAATGAAATGGAGATAAGAAATTTATCTGATATGGAGTTCAGAATAATGATGGTAAAGATGCTGAACAGCATGAGAAAAGATATAGTAACTATGAAAACAGAAATAAAGAATGACATAGCACAAATAAAGAACACATTGGAAGGAATACATAGCAGATTAGGGGAAGCAGAGGATCAAATCAGTGAATTAGAAGACAGCGTTGAAAAATATCAGAGAGCCCAAAAGAAAAAACAATTAAAAAACAGGAGAACAGCATAAGGGAGCTGTGGGACAACATTAAACATAACAATATTCAAATAGCAGGTATGCCAGAAGAGGCAGAAAGGGACAGAAAACATATTTGAAGAAATAATGGCAGAAAACTTCCCTAATCTGGTAAAGGAAAAGGTCACATAAGTTCAGGAGGCACAGAAAACCCCAAGCAAGAAGAACCCAAACAGCCCTAAACGGTTTGGCTCAGTGGTTACAGCATCAGCCTGCGGACTGAAAGGTACCAGGTTCGATTCCGGTCAAGGGCATGTACCTTGGTTGCGGGTACATCACCAGTAGGGGGTGTGCAAGAGGCAGCTGATTGATGTTTCTCTCTCATTGATGTTTCTAACTCTCTATCCCTCTCCCTTCCTCTTTGTAAGAAATCAATAAAAATATATGAAAAAAAAACCAATCGGCCCACACCCAGATACATCGTAATGAAAATGCCAAAAATTAAAGACAAAGAGAGAATCTTAAAGGCAGCAAGAGAAAAGCAAACTGTTATCTATAAAGGAACTCCCATAAGGCTGACACCTGATTTCTCATCAGAAACTCTACAGGCCAGAAAGCAATGGCATGAAGTACTTGAGGTAATGGAAAGCAAGGATTTGAAACAAAGATTACTATATCCAACAAGGCTGTCATTCAAAATAGATGGTCAAATATAGAGCTTTCCAGACAAAAAAGGCTAAAAGAATACATCACCACCAAGCCAGCATTACAAGAAATATTAAAGAGAAAAGCTGAGTCATTAATAGAGAAAAACTGAGGCATATGGAATTAAAATGGCAATAAATAAGTACCTATCAATAATAACCTTAAATGTAAATGGATTAAATGCTCCCATCAAAAGACATATGGTAGCTGAGTGAGACAAAAACATGACCCTACTGTCTACAAGAGACCCACCTCAGAACAAGACACACACACAGGATGAGAATGAAGGGATGGAAAAAATTTCCCATGCTAATGGGGAAGAGAAACTGGAGTAGCAAAACTCATATTCAGAAAAATAGACTTCAAAATGAAGGCCATCACAAGAGACAACAAAGGTCACTACATAATACTAAAGAGACTGATCCAACAAGAGAATATGACCCTGGTAAACATATATGCACCCAATATGGGAGCACCTAAATATATTTAAAAATACTTCTAGATGACTTTAAGGGAGAGATCAACAACAGTATAGTCATAGAAGAACTAAAACTTATACTCCTCAAATTATTTCAGAAAATCCAAGAGGAAGGAATACTTCCAAGCTCTTTTTATGAGGACAGCATTATCCTAATTCCAAAACCAGATAAAGACACTACAAAGAAAGAGAATTACAGGCCAATATCCCTGATGAACATAGATGCCAAAATTCTCAACAAAATATTAGCAAATTGGATCCAGCAATGTATTAAAAAGATCACACACCATGGCCAAGTGGGATTTATTCTAGGGATACAAGGCTGGTACAATATTTGCAAATCAATAAACATAATACATCACATAAACAAATTGAAAGACAAAAATCACATGATCATATCAATAGATATAGAAAAAGCATTCAATAAATCCAACACCCATTTTTGATAAAAACTCTCAGAAAAGTGGGAATAAAGGAAGCATATCTCAGCATGATAAAGGCCATATATGAAAAACCTACAGCGAATGTCATACTCAATAGACAAAAATTAAAATCATATCCTCTAAGAACAGGAACAAGACAGGGATGTCCGTTTTCACTATTCTTATTCAACCTAGTACTGAAAGTGATCAGACAAGAAGAAGAAATAAAATGCATAAAAGAATAAAATGGAAAGGAAGAATTAGAACTCTCATTATTTGCACATGACATAATATTGTACATAGAAAACCCTAAGGACTCCACCAGAAAACTACTAGATTTAACAAATGAATTTGCCAATATAGTAGGATACAAAATCAACACCCAAAAATTGATGACTTTTTTTTATACACCAACTAGAGACCCGGTGCACGAATTCATGCATGGGCAGGGTCCTTTGGGGTGACCTGCAGGTATAGGGCCCGAGCTCATGCCCCTAGGCTCAGCCCTGCAGCCTTACCTGACACACTGCTGTGCCCTGGCACTGCCCCCTCACCTGCTCCACCATCTCCCCTGTAGGACGATTGATTGGGGCCAGACCCCCTGCCCAGCTCCCTCAGTGCCTGGGAACTGGGTGGCAGTCCTGTCCCCCACTGCCACAGTTGGTCATTGTCTGTAGGTTAATCGGCAGGGCAATCTGGCCCCCTGTTCACACCCGCCTTCGCCTGGTGCTAACCTGCTCCACTATGCCATTGCAGTCTTACTCTCATTGGGGCTCATGAGGGCTGACAACGCCTGCACTTTCACCTGCTACCAGTACCACATTGCTGACACCCGCCATGTTCCGTGCTGTCCCCTGGTGGACAGAGCACATTGTAGTGAGCAGTGGAATTTCTGGTGGAACTCCCGGTTGAACATTTTGCATATTAGGCTTTTATTATATAGGATAGGATAGGATAATGAATTCTCAGAAAGAGAGACTAAACAAACTATCCCATTTACCATTGCAAAACCAAAATTAAGATACTTAGGAATAAACAACCAAGGATGTAAAAGACCTGTACTTGAAAAAATATAGGACATTGGTAAAAGAGAAGATATAAACAAGTGGAAGAATATACTGTGTTCATGGATTTGTAGAATCAACATTAAAATGTCCATATTACCCAGGGTAATCTACAGATCCAATTCAATTCTCATTAAAATACCAATGGCATATTTTACAGATCGAGAACAAATACTCCAAAAATTTATGTGGTATCAAAAATGAGCCCAAATAGCTGCAGCAATCTTGAGAAAGAAAAACAAAGTTGGAGGAATCACAATACCAGATTTCAAGTTAGACTACAAAGCCACTGTAGTCTAAACAGCCTGATGCTAGCATAAGAACAGGCATATAGATCAATGGAACAGAACAGAGACCCCAGAAATTGAACCAAACCATTACACTCAATTAATATTTGTAAAAGAAGGCAAGAGCATACAATGGAGTCAAGACAGTCTCTTCAATAAATGGTGTTAGAAAAATTGGACAGATACATGCCAAAAAATGAAACTAGACTACCAACTTACACTATATACAAGAATAAACTCAAGATGGATAAAAGACTTAAATGTAAGTTGTAAAACCATAAAAATCCTAGAATAAACCATAATCAACAAAAACTCAGACATCTTTCATAGCAATATGTTTACAGATACATCTCCTAGGGCAAAGGATACTAAGGAGAAAATAAATGGGCCCACATCAAAATAAAAAGCTTCTGCACAGAAAAGAAACTAACAAAATGAAGAAGGAGCCCACTATATGGGAGATCATATTTGACAATGATATATCTGATAAAGGGTTAATATCCAAAATATATAAAGAACTCATACAACTTAACAAAAGGAAGACAACCCAAATGAAAAATGGGCAAAGGACCTAAATAGACACTTCTTCAAAGTGGACGTACAGATGGCCAAGAGATAGATGAAAAAATACTGAAAGTCATTGATCATCAGAGATATGTAAATTAAAATGACAATGAGGTATCACCTCACACCTGTCAGAAAGGCTACCATTAACAAGTCAACAAATGACAACTGCTGGTGAGAATGTGGAGAAAAGGGAACCCTACTACACTGCTGGTGGGAATGCATATTGGTACAACCATTATGGAAAACTGTGGAGTTTCCTCAAAAAATTAAAATGAAACTGATATTTGACCCAGTGAGTCCACTTCTAGGAATACATCCTAAGAACCCTGAAACTTCAGAAAGAATGTATGCACCCCTATGTTTATAGCAGCACAATTTACAATAGCTAATATATGTAAACAGCCCAAGTGCCCATCAGTAGATGAGTGGATAAAAAAGCTGTGGCACATTTACACCAAGCATGTCAAACCCAAAGGCTAATATGGGCCAAATAAACAAGGTTTAAGTTTATGTGGGTTTAAGTTTATGTGGGCCACAAAAAAACAAAAGCTTCAATTTTCATAGAAATGTAGGTTTATTTCGATAGAGACATGCTGAATACAAAGGGCTGAAATAAATGAGTGATCATTAACATAAAATAACATTTTAATAAAAATTAATATTTTTCTTTAACATTAACTTATCAGTCATTAGTGAACATTGTCGTTCATTATTAATAATTATGTATAACAGGATATTGTAAAAATTAACTTATGAGATTTTTATTAAACTGTTTCTTACATACTGTTATATTGACTGGGCTGCAAAAATATTGATTGTGGGTGTGGCCCATGGCCCGTGAGTTTAACATGCTTGATTTATATCATGGAATGTTATGCAGCAGTAAAAAAGAAGAATCTCTTACCCTTTGAGACAACATGGAGGGACCTGGAGAGTATCATGCTGAGTGAAATAAGTCAATCAGAGAAAGACAAGTATCACATGATCTCACTCACATGTGAAATCTAAATAACAAAATAAACTGATGAACAGAGTGGATCCAGAGACATGGAAGCATGGATCAGAGTGCAGAATCTCAGAGGGGAGGTGGGAGAGAGTGAGTGGGTGGAAGGTAATAAACCAAAGACCTTGTATGCATATATGTATGGCCCATGGACATAGACAACAGGGTGGTGAAGGTCTCAGATGAGGGGTGGGGGCGGGCTGGATGGGATCAATAGGGGGAAAAGAGGGACATATGTAATATTTTCACCAATAAAGAATTATTAAAAAATAAAAATATCCTGTACAGTTTGGCTCAGTGGATAGAGGGTCAGCCTGTTGACTGAAGGGCCTCAGGTTCTATTCCTGGTCAGGGCACATGCCCGGATTGTGGGCTTGATTCCCAGTAGGGGATGTGCAGGAGGCAGCCATCAATGATTCTCTCTCATCATTGATGTTTCTATCTCTCTCTCCCTCTCCCTTTCTCTCTGAAACCAATATAAGTATTTTTTAGGAGAACCGTGATGGCTGCCTCTCACAACCACATTAAAACTACAACTATAAAACTAAACAGCCATCTTCCAGAACCAGGGGAGTGGAAGTTCAACAGAAACAACTAGAAGGAAAGAGAAAGAGTGCATTGAGAAGGTGCAGAGGCACCAAGAACAGAGAGATATGGAGGCGTTCGAAATGGTGGGTGTGCGGGTTGTTTCAATCGGAAGGGGAATACAAGCTCCGGGGCTGCACTGAACTCGTTTTGAGCTGTCTGGCATTGGTCGGAAAGCGAGAATAGCTTTCTATCAGAGCTGCTCGCAACGATCATTGCAACTGTGGGGGCATGGAACTCTGAGACTTGGGGACTCAAGGGCGTGGAGGCGCCAAAACTCAGAGACACCAAAACGTGGAGAAAGCTGAGGGACAGCCATCATTGTTTGCTCCACCCTGGTGATTCTCTGAGACCCTACCCCACCCAATTTACAATCCCACCCAAGCTGTGTGCCTGTGTGCCTGCAGCCTAACTTAATAAACTGCAGCTAGGACTCCAAAAATTCCAAACCCCAAACATCGAGGAGAAATCTGTAGATCTTTCTGAAGCACCTCTTGGGTGGACTCACACAGCAGCTGACTTTGCACCTCCTTGGAGATACAGGAGCCAGTGTATCCAGTGGCCAGATACCAGATTTCAACTCCTCACATCCATAAGGGAGACAGTTAAAAGGCAGACTCAGTGAGCGCCAAAACCCCACTGAAGCAAGTTCTGCTCTATAAGGGTGTCTACTGCACAGCAGGTCTTCCACTATAGACACAACAGATCCTCACAATCAATTGGCCTGGAGGTCATTTCCTCCCAGTAATACCAACAGCAAACAAGTTTAACTACAATAAGACTGTGCACCCAGCCCTCAAAGGCATACACCAAGGGCGTCCACCCCAGGTGATTGGAGAGGCTGAGCCACTGGGCTCAAGAGGACACCTACCACACAAAGCCACTCTATCAACACAGGGAAGCAGCCAAAATGCAGACACAAAGAAACAGGCCACAAATGAAAGAAAAGGAGGAAAGCAAACCACTGGATATAGAGTTCAAAGCCACAGTTATAAAGCTACTCTAGAACCTTCTACAAACCTCTAAGGAGCTAAGTGAGACCTTCAAGGATCTTAATGAGAACACAAAAAAAAATGGAAAAGGACCAGTCAGAAATTAAGCATACACTGACTGAAATAAAGAATAATGTACAGAGATCCAATAGCAGACTACAGGATCCCAAGAATCAAGTCAAAGATTTGAAATACAAGGAAGCAAAAAACATTCATTCTAAAAAGCAAAAAGAATCCAAAAATATGAAGATAGTGAAAGGAGCCTCTGGGACAAATTTAAACGTACCAACTTCCAAATTATAGGGGTGCCAGAAGAAGAGAGAGAGCAAGATATTGAAAGCCCATTTGAAGAAATAATGACAGAAAACTGCCCCTACCTGGTGAAAGAAATAGACTTACAAGTCCAGGAAGCACAGAGAATCCCAAACAAAAGGAATCCAAAGAGGGTCACACCAAGACACATCATAATTAAAAAGCCAGGGGCAAAAGACAAAGAGAGAATCTTAAAAGCAGAAAAGAAAAACAGTTACCTACAAGGGAGTACCCATATGACTGTCAGGTGATTTCTCAACAGAAACCATGTAGGCCAGAATGAAGTGGCAAGAAATATTCAAAGTGATGAATAGCAAGAACCTACAACCAAGATTACTCTACCCAGTAAAGCTATCATGTAAAATTGATGGTCAGATAAAGAGCTTCACAGATAAGAAAAAGCTAAAGGAGTCCAGCACCACCAAACCAGGATTATATGAAACTAGGGGCCCGGTGCACAAAAATTTGTGCACTCGGGGTGGAGGGAGTCCCTCAGCCCGACCTGTGCCCTCTGACAGTTTGGGACCCCTCAATGGATGTCCTATGATGGCCCCAGTCTGCCAGGCGCCTTCTGTGTGTGTGTGTGTGTGTGTGTGTGTATGTGTGTGTGTCACCACTGGGGATCTGCCCCCAGCCGCATCTGAGGCTCGGAGCACTCCTCCTGTGTGTGTCTACCTGCCGGGGGCCTGCCCCCAGGCACACCGTGGAGGCTTGGAGCAGGCACCTCCTCTATGTTGATCTCTCAGACTCTTGTCCTCCGCTGCATGTTGTTCTCTTTTTTGAGCGTGGCCAGGGCTGGGTGCGGCCTGCCTCCCAAGCTTGCCTACTGCCCATCTTCCTCCAGCCACCAGAAAGTAGGGAAAACCCCCCTCGTGGTCAGGCCAGCCTTTTCCTGCTCCCTGATCCCCGGAAGGGACCTGGGAAGCCGCCAAGCAGGCCGCCAACTCTTTCCCACTCACCCGTCCCCTGCTGCCTTCCTTTCCCACTTCCCGGTGCCGCCAAGGGGTCTGGGGAGCTGCCAAGCAGGACCCCGGCCCCTGCAGCCTTGCTTTCCC
>PVJC01001210.1:0-75370 GCA_004026665.1 Murina feae
GGCAGGGGACCCCCAAACCCCTGCTTTGCCAGCTCCACCAGTGCCCAGACCCCTGTGATTGCAGGCCCCGCCCCTGCCCAGGCCTGAGGCCTCTGGGCCAGGCCTTATGCCTGGATAGGGCACCCTCATACCCCTCCAATCATCGAGTCCACCCTTGCCCATGCTGAAGCCTCTGGCAAAGGCCTCTGACCTGGGCAGGGGACCCCCAGCCCCTTCTGATTGCCTGTTCTGCCCCTTGGGCCCTCCCTGTTTCCCCTGCCACCTTCCTGGCTAACAGGCCTGACCACTTCAGTGGTGGGGCACAGGAGGTTTATCTCGGTGCAGTGGCTGATGCAATGCTGTGAGCACGCTCCAGCAGTTCAGATCTTTTTGGCAAACCAGGAAGATGGCAACACCCGCCTGAACCCCTCCTAGAGCCACGTTCACAGTACCCCGACCTTTACACTCGTTGGCTCCCTAATAAGATGTTCTATGATTGGCTACCTCCACTATATACACTGCTGTACTTCCTCAATAAAATTAGACCTGCGTCACAGAACCTTGTCTCCAAAGTTGTGCATGCAAGTGTCCTAGCACTAGGGGCTCCGTTGTCCTCACCCTGAGGCTACCATGCTATTAAGAAGCCAAGTTACATGGAGAGGCCAAGTGTAGGCAGTCTGGTTGGCAGTCTAGGTTTTCCAGCCATCCCTGCCCAGGGACCAGAATGCAGGAGCCTTCCCATGATCTCTCCCCTCCCCACCATCCTCCATTCTTCAAGGCCTCCCCAGCTTTGAGCCTTCCCAGGTGAGGCCAGATATTATGGAGCTGAGTCAAGCCTTCGGTACTAACCGCTTTTAGAAGCCCTAACCCCAGAGTCTGTATGCATAATAAAATGATTGTCTTAGATGCCTAAATTAGGGTGGCTTATCAAACAGAAAGAGGAATCATAGCTTATAGTCCTACATTTTCCTTCATAGGTCATGAAACACAGCTAGTGACATTCAACAAATCTAATAAAGGAACAAAATGCATTTCTTATATTCATATGTGAGTGGATCAATATATCAAGTAATCAAATTAGACAAGGCAGCAGATTCCAAGGCTGATGAGGACACAGGTATCGGTGGCCATGTTCAGCCAATGTGCCAATAAGGAGGGAAGAGGAACCTGCTCAATAGGTCAGCTCAGAGCAGTTCTGAACAGAGTTGGTCACTGGGAGAGGGAGGGTTGACAAAAAGAAATTTCCAGGTTTCCTTCCATTTTGTGATACAAAAACCAATAGATCTTGTTAGTGTATTTTCATTTGGTAGGTGTCTTCTTTCCCAACTCCAACTTGCTTGCACTTGGTTCTAAAGGTTTCTTATGTCATTTTTCTGTTGAGTGCAGATCTAACTGTACTTGTGTCATAAACTATTCTGGGTTCCATTCACTGTTGTAGACTCCAGTGCCCAGCATGGCGTCTGAAGGATAGGTGGTATCCAATAAACACTGGATGAATTAATTAAGACACAACTGAAATTTATATCCTGAAACTTACCCATAGAAGTACATCATTCTCTATTTTTTTAAAGAGTGGATTATTATGACTCATTTTTTTCTAAACTATCTACTACAATCAACTTCCCAGAATATATCTTCAACAGTTTCTATAAATATCCATTAAATTTAAATATAACTCATGATTTACTTGGATAACATGTATTCTTTTCTTACTGCCATTCTAAAAGAAAATTTGTATTGTTAAAACTACTATAAAAATGACATAAACACACAAAATGAAATAGAATAAAACTTCAATATTATTTCCCATCCCTAGATTTCACCTAGCTAAGTAAATTAGTTAAATTGGCTCCCTTTTATGAGTTTACATTATCGTTCTATCAACCTCCTAATGCCTTTAAGTCCGTTTTTATTTTTTGAATCTCCAGTTCAAGTGCATCATTACAGGGATTACTGGCAAGTCTAGAGTTATGTGCTGTTGTGTAATATCACCTGGTGTTCAGGATTAAATCAATACATGTCTAAGAGATTAAGAAATAAAGAATGAGAAATCAAGTAATACCTGTGCAATATAAACAATACAAAATGATTTGTATTTAAATAAAACAGGATGTTGAATTCAGGAAGATATAAACTTCGGGGCCTGTAAGCGCTTCACACAGTCACAGGAGCCAGGACAGAGCATCCGGGAGGATCTCACAGACGTTGGTTATGGCTTGCTCAGTGTCATCTGAGCACCTCAGAGCCTCTCCACAGTTGGCCTTGAAATCTGTGTTACTTCAGGGATTCGTTTTCCTCCAAATTTACTACATCTGCAAAGAAAAGATGGCGCTCAGGCTTGTTCAGTAATAAGTAGGCAAATGAGTAACAGGCTTATTTGAATCTTTGGAATTTCTTCCTTTTGTATAAGTAGTATTTGCAGTAAATAGGTATCCAGCTTACATTTCTAGTTTTAGTCATTTTATTTGTTTACTGATTGATTTTAGAGAGAGAAACGGAGAGAGCAGAGAAAGAGAGAGAGAGAGAGAGAAAGAGAGAGAGAGAGAGGCATTGATATGTTGTTCCACTTATTTATGCATTCATTGGTTGATTCTTATATATGCCCTGAGCGAGGAGGACACTAACCAACTGAACTACTCAACCAAAGCTGTAGCCATTTTCAACACTGTAATCTTATAATGGCTTAACCACAGCAGTACTCGTTATAGCATAAAAAAAAACAACTATTTAGTGGAATAAGGGTTAAAAAAACAATGTAATAGGCCACATATTCAAATATCTTCCTGGTTCCCTCATCCCCAATTATGTAATCTCGGACCATTTTTTTTTTTAATAATAAGGAAAGAACACAGCATAAGACCTGTTTTCTTCTTGTGAGAGTGATCATGTTGACGGATCAATTAACCTTATTGTTTTCTCCCTCCTCTCTTCTCACAGATTGCTTCCAAGTATAAAAAATGGCAGAACCAACATTGCACTGGGTCACTTCCAATGCCTCAGGATTTATGTCAGTGAACCTGTTTGGTGATTTGGTTTAAAATTAGGGTTATTGTTCAGTTTTATTTTTATCTAGGCTGGTTGTGGATTAGTATAGTTGGAGGAAGGATTAAGTATTTTACCTGCCTGCATCAGAAGTATGTAAAGAGAACTCCTGGATAATATCAGGTGATAGATAATTAGTTTGGCATCTGACCAGAGTGCAGGTCAGACATGAGTATTTTATTACGTACTAACAGAAGTGAGCATTCAGCTTTTGAGTCAACTCAGATACCTGAAAAACAGCCCCTCTGGCACATTTACAACCTGGTGAACAAATTTATGCAATTTGTGGCCCTCTGCTGACATACCTGGAAAGACCATTATATAAGATAATGAATTTAACAGATGAAAAATCAGTAAATGCTTTTGCACACTGTCCCTTTGTAATATAAGGGAAGATTTGGCTTTTTCTCACTTGAGCATGTCCATTCTCATGTGATCTACATATTAGAGATGTGACCCTTCTTTTGTACTGAGAACGTCTCTTGATTAATTGTGCCTTGCATATGTATATATTTAACCAGAGTTATTTTTTTAGAGGAATAAGTACTTATACCTTTGAGTATCCATGCTAAAACGGCAATGCAAATACAGAAATTATTTTTCTTTCCAGGATTTGTACTTTTAAAGATAGATGAGGCTCGCCCTGATGAGGCTTGCCTGGGTCAGTTGGTTGGAAGATCGTCTAGTATACCAAAAAGTTTTGGGTTTGATTTGTAGTCAAGGCACATACCTACATTGTGGGTTCGATCCCCTGTCTGGGCGGGTACAAGAAGTAACCAATTGATGTTTTTCTCTCACATCAATATTTCTCTCTCTCTCTTTCCCTACATTTCTCTCTAAAAATCCATAAACATGTCCTCAGGTGAGGATAAAAAAAAAGAAAAAAGATGAGGCTCTAATCAGTACATTCATTGACCCTAAACTATAAATCCTGGTTTGAAGTTGGGGTAAGAGTGGAATGAATAAGGAAGGTACCAAATAGAAGATCTTTTCTTCTTTCAATATATTGGGGTTTTTTTTTTGAATGATAAGATTCACCAGTAAACCTAAACTAGCTGAACAAACATGCTTACTAAAAGGGAGGTAATTGGAACAAACTGTAGAAAAGACTGACTAAGAAATAAATGTACAAGAGTTTAAAATAGATAAATATTCAATCAATGTCCAAGAGAAAATAGCACAACAGGTACATCAGTAGCAATTGAAAACTGTTAAACACAAGAAGACAATTAAGAGTAGAAACAGAAGAAATTTGAGACAGACACTCAAAAACCCCTTTGAAAAGACAGGCAAGGGTGAGGACAAGAGAAGGAATGAAACAAAAATAGTTGACATTTTAAGATAAATCTTAAGATTAAGACAAATTTTAAGATTGGCTTTATTTGTAACATCTGTTAGCTATCTAGTTGATAAACAAAAAATAAAATGAGATTTATGATCACTTGACTGTCTTGAATTTTTAAAACCATTATAAAATAAGCATTAAGAGTGAACAGTGAAGGAGATAAATTATTGGATTCAAAACTTGGTTTTACCACAAGATACCTAACCTCGCGTGATTTACTTATCTGAAAAATTGAGTATAATGTTATCACCTGTCTTTTTTACTTACTGTGTACTTTAAAGGAGTTAATACATGTCAACTCTTGGAAAATAGTGCTTATGATATAGTACCCAAGTCATTGTATTATTATTGGACTAGAGGCCCGGCATATGAAATTTCTGCGTGGGTATGGTCCCTAGGCCTGGCCTGCAATCAGGGCCATTTTCCCTGCCTGCCACAGCTGGCCCTGACCCCCCACTGCCACCCACCTCCGGTTCCCCGTTCACCATCTGTGATTGGTGCCTGATGTCTGGCGGAAGGACCCAGAGGTCTGCTGTTCCTGCCCATTCAGAAGCCCTGCCCCTGCCATGGGTCACCCTCTGTGTGTGAGGCGACTGGCAGGGCAGGGGCCTTGGCCTGGCACCCTCCATGTCCCCTGCCACCCCCCATCCCCCATTTGCCATCAGGTGATCAGAGCCTACAGACTGGGACTGGCGAAAGGTCCCAGTGCACCTTATAGTGACTGGTCCAGTGGTCATTCTGGTTGTTCCACTGTTAGGGTTAATTTTCATATAACCCTTTTATTATATAGGATTATTATATAGAATGAGGTCTCACAATACAATGTCTAGTCTTGTCCCCCTTTTTAGAATTGAATATATATTTTTTCTTCAAAAGGAATCTCAAGACATTTACAAGTATTAAAGTATTTCCTTGATCTTTTTTGTGTGTGTTTATATTTTGAACCTAGAGGCAGGTTCAGAAAATTCTTTAAGTTATGGAGATGACTGGACAATCATTTTGAGGGGTTTTGTACGTAACTAGAAACAAAAAGAGATCGTTTGGGATTGTCATCATAAAAATCTTCATCTGTTAAATTCTCTGAACTCAATTTCCTCTACGTTCAATCTCTTTGCCTGACTGGTTAGGGGAAATGCTGGGGATGAGTTTGATTAGGGATTGAAATGAATCTGCTGCAAATCTGAAATTCGCGTAGGCTTATCGCATTCCTTCTATAATCTAACATGCCTGGCGGAGTAGTACTGGGCCATCAGAATTGCTGGTTTATGAAAGCAGCTGGTGTGAGTTTAACAGTGTAGAACTGCACTGAGGGAGGAAACCAGCATCCCATATGTTTTAGCTTAATCACATGTGAGTTAGCTTAATCTCTTGATAGGAGTTGAACTTCTTTGGAAAGAGTTAATCAGAAGTCATAATGCATTCCGTTGTGCAGCAGTGATTGGCCACGGCAGGAACTGACAAGGAGAAGCACATTATTGAGAAAGAATGTTATATGCAGTTTTTGTTTCTGCAGTTCTCCATGTGACTAGCAGCTCAAGTTTCGCTCTTTTCTACGACAATGGTAAAAAAAGTCATCATTGTTCATATTGCTATCTGCTACTATTGCTGCCACCCACCAACACTCTAGTAATCATAGCCTTGGGTTAAGCGGCTACTGTGACAGGCCCGTGTTGAGTGCATTTGAAATAAAATTTCACATGATCCTTACAAAAACTCTCTGGGGTAGGCCCTAACAAGCTTATTTTAGGGATAAAATTAAGGATCAGAGCTGTTATTAATCCAAAGTCATCCCAATAGTAAGTAATAGAATCAGGATTTGAATCCAGTCTTGTATAACTACCAAGCCATGTGCTTTTCCTATTGTATCCAAAGTTCCCATAATTTTGTCTTTGAAATTCCAGAGTACTTTGCAACCCTTCATAGGCCTGGGTCAGGATATTTTTTAAAACTCACCAATAATAACCTCTGAATAAATGGAATATATCTAGCCTTTATTTATACTCAAACATTTCTGTCACTGAATACATTTAACCTTGTGATAACCCAATACGTTGTCCACATCTCTTATTTGTACACATATTGCTAAAATGTCTTTTCTGCATCGGCAGCAGCCTGATAATTGAACATTTGGGAATGGCTGCGTGACACCAGTGGCTTGAGTGCTTCTGGCTATAGGTTCCTCGCACATTTCATAAGAGAGGGGTTATTGAAAATGCTTTCTGTAGTATTACTCGGTCTATACTAGACTCTATTCTCTCCTTTATTTCCATTGTAAATTGAGAAATGTGTTTTCGTGGAAAATAATTTGGCTCTAATTCACAATACACATGACTTTTAAAGATCCTAGTGTTAGCAGCCAAAGGACGGCACCAGGCGCTAGGGAGGATCAAGGCTGGACCTCGGTTCAGCAACCTTGAGTTCGCCTTGAAAGAATTCAGAGCCAAGGAACTCAAATAAATTATAAAGGAAAGCTTATTGAGAAAGTTACAGAGGTAATAAAAGGGCCCCTGGAACTTAGGAGAAAAGGGCAGGGGAGGCGAGGGTGTGCTCCGGAAGAGACAGCGCGAATGGAGCCTTGTACCAAGGGCTTTTATCCGAGATCTCTGGAGAGAATCCCAATAGAACATTCATTAGCTTTCCAGGTGTGCCCTCTCGTGGTCTCCACTGATTGGTTGGTGCCAGGGGGTCATCAGTCAATGCAGCTGGTCCTGATGTCGGTCATGGGGTCATGGCTGCTGCTCTGGGCCTGGAGCTGACATACAGCTGAAGCCTAGATGTCACCTTCCAGGGGTTAACGCTTAAGAGAGAGCTAATGCAAGGGCTTAGTTTTGCCCGTTGGTAGGCACCTCACCCCCCCTGATGACCCTCTGCACCTGGCCCATCCTTCCTACTACGTATCATCCTTGTGATTTTCATAATGCGAGGTTGATGTGCATTTATGTTTAATCACAGCAACAAGGTTAAATAGTCAATCAATGTATCACGCATACCTCTTTTAAAATAAACTATTTTAAATATTCATGTTTTAAATATTTAAATGTTTTTGTTTTTAAAAATTTTCATTTGACTTCTTGTGACTTGAATTTGTGACTTGGAATAATGGTATTTTATAAATTCATTACCTTTCTTTGTCATTTTTCAAAGGGCACCTAGAGAAACACTTGAATTTTTTAACTCTAAAATTGAACACATAAGTAAGTGTACATTATTTCACACATAAATGAAGTGGAATACAAAGTGCTCCCTGCACAGACATAGTACATTTTTAGGATCTTATTTTTCTGACCTGTTCCTAGGTTTTCAGTATAGTGTTCCCATGGTTCTTCAACTTTCCAATATTACTGCATGGAGTCCGCTGGTTGGTCTTTCTCAGAATAGAGGAGAAAAAGGACTAAGCTGCATCTCCCAGCCTAGGCCAATATCACACGTAACTTAAATACTATTCTCTGCTCAGTTTTCCTGTGTGGACTGAATGTTTGCACATCCCTCTCCCCCCAGAATTTCATATGCTAAATTCCTAACCCCTGATGTGGTGGTATTTGGAGATGGGGCCTTTGGGAAGTCATTAGGGTTCAATGAGGTCATGGGATTAGAGCCCTTATAGGAACAGACACCAGAGAGCTCCCTCCCACTCTTTCTTTCCCCCACCCCACCACGTGAGCACACACACCACAATGAGGGCCCTCACCAGAACAACACCATGCCGACACCCTGATCTATCTCCAGCCCCAAAATTGTGAGAAAATAAATTTCTGTTGTTTAAGCTCCCAGTCCATGGTATTTTTTATGGCAGCCTGAGCTAAGAAACTGCTACAATCTGGCTGCTGCCTCTAGCATTTAAATGTTCATTAATTTTAAACTATCCTAAATGTGGGAATCAAAAGCATTAAAGTGCACACTGTCAAGAAAGTCTTAAGAAAGCAAAGAGGCATCTTCCGACACATGTGGCAGCTGAGAACCGATGTGTTAACAACCAGCAATTCTATTCAGCCAGCATTGGGCAGTTAGTCAGCAAACCTGTTTCAAAGCTGGACTAGGTGTACCGGTTTATAATGCAGATTTTTTCAATAGATGGAGTTACACATATGTTGATATGTATGAGATTTGATATGTCTGCTATTTTGTTGTATTGACAACAAGCTTCAAAACTTCCTATGACAAATTTGCTGAAGGTGTTAACATCATAGATATTTTTATGCTTAAAAATGTCGAATTTTGTGCCAAAACACATAAGTAAGAGCATTTGTGGGAAGTTTTAATTCATTATTTTGAAGAAAAGTGCACTGAATACTTTGGGAAGCTTATGGTGAACAGGCTCCATCTCAAGATACTTGTGAACGCTGGTTTAAACACTTTAAAAGTGATGATTTCGATGTGAAAGACAAAGAACGTCCAGGTCAACTGAAAAAGTCTGAAGACCAACAATTACAAGCATTATTGAGTGAAGATGGCGTGTCAAACACAAAAGCAACTTGCACAGAGATTAAAGGTTGCTCAACAAATAATTTTCTATCATTTACAAGCAATGGGGAAGATTTTAAAGGAAGGAAAATGGGTGCCACATCAACTGAACGAAAGACAAATGGAAAACTGAAAAGTCATCAGTAAATTGTTGCTTCAACGGCACGAAAGTCTTTTTTGCATCGAACTGTGACTGGCGATGAAAAGTGGATTTATTTGAGAATCCCAAGTACGAAAAATCATGGGTTGATCCAGGTAAACCATCAACATGGACTGCAAGGCCAAATAGATTCGGAAAGAAGACAATGCTCTGTATTTGGTGGGATCAGGAAGATGTGGTGTATTATGAGCTTTTGAAACCAGGTGAAACCATTAATACTGATCATTATCACAACAAATAATCAATTTGAGCTCTGACTGGTTTGGCTCAGTGGATAGAGCATCAGCCTGTGGACTCAAGGGTCCCAGGTTCGATTCTGGTCAAGGGCATGTACCTTGGTTGTGGGCACATCCCCAGTAGGAGGTATGCAGGAGGCAACTGATCGATGTTTCTCTCTCATGGATGTTTCTAACTCTCTATCCCTCTCCCTTCCTCTCTGTAAAAAATCAATAAAATATATTTTAAAAAATCAGTTTGAACGATGCTTTGATCATGAAATGACCAGAATGTTCCAGAACACACAGCATAATAATTTTGCTTCATGATATGCACCATCACTCACTTCAAAACCAGTTAAAGACACATTGAAAGATCTTGCCTGGGAAGTATTAACCCACCCGCTATATTCGCCAGACCTTGCTCCTTCAGGTTACCACTTGTTCCAATTGATGGCTTACACACTTTCTGAGTAGCCCTTCAAAACATTCGAAAAAGTAGAAAATTGGGTCTCTGAATGGTTAACCTCAAAACAAGAAAAGTTCTATTGGGATGGTATGCACAAATTACCTGAAAAATGGGGAAATGTGTAGCTGGTGATGGGCATTACTGTGAATAAAGCACTTTTGGTGTTTCTCTTGAAATTATCGTGCTTTCTTTGACTACAAAATCTGCATTATTAACCGGTACACCCGGTATTTTCACATTCTCAAGTCTATTAATTAGGAAAGGAAAGGGTAAGGTTTGTTTAAAGAGAATCTTAAAATAGCAAAAAGGCTTTATTTTATTATTGTATGTATTGTTTTGGAGAGGAGTTCAGTTTAATGACTAATAGTAAGCCTTGGGAATTTTAGGCAAAGACCAAATTACATTCCCAAGATGACCTTGATATATCTTTAAACACTTTTTTTTAAAGTAAAAAACATGGTAGATTACCAGGTAACACTCACATAGTGCTTACTATGTTCCAGGTATTGGTCTAGAAATGTGTATGCATTTACTTGTCACAGAAACCATGAAAGGTAGGTACTATCATCCCCATTTTATAAATGAGGACATGAAGCCCAGAAAGTAGCTCGCCCAAGGTCATGCTGAAGCAATTTGAACCTGGGTCATGTGGCTTTAGACTCCATGCTCTGAACTACTATGCATATCTGCATTTTAAAAAATTTATAGGGTGACATTGATTAATAAGATTATATAGATTTCAAGTGTACAATTCTATGATACGTCATCTGTATATTACATTGTGTGTTTACCGCCCAAAGTCAAGTTTCCTTTGGTCCAAATATATTGGCCCTCTTTACCCTGAAACACAGACCAGAGCAGTATTTAATTTTTATAATAGTGTCAGTAAGTCCTGGTAAGATCTGGACATCACTGTTAGAGACCTTTTAATGACATCGGGGAAAATATAACAAATTCATAAATAATTCTCACACTTTGAAAAAAGGTATATAATTAAATCCTTTACTGTGGTCTAAGGAGTGTGTGGTGTTCAGAAGAAAAAGAGTTCCACTGAGGTTGAAATTTTTTTAAAAATCTTAGTTTGGAGTATGAGTTTTCCCTTAAAGAAAAGGGACTGTCTAGCGCAGGAGGAGAAATCTAATCATAAATATCTAAATAGAAATAAGCATGGCCTATATCCTTGTGGGATATTTGCAATATTAACTAGTAAACCAGCATTGATTCCTATGCCTTTCCTTTGCTTATAACAGGCACCAGGCAAGACATTTCCCCATGAATGAAAACATAATTTCCAAACAAATCCCAGATCACTGTTTCTGTCAGAGTCAATGTTACTTTCTAAGTAAATGAGGAAACTAATGGCTTTATAATGATATTTTTACAAACTTTCCTTATTTTTATCATCTTGTGGCTATTGAATTACTACATTGAATCTGGCAGATGAAAGTGTCTGTGTTTTTCTTTACAAATTCATTTATATCAAAGGCCGCTTCTTCAGAAAAGAACAGTGACCTTAGGGTGGAGCCCTCATGTCATATTATTTGAAATATTATTCATATTATGCTTCTCACTTATAAATCGAAAGGGCAGGGCTGTGGATTTAAATGCAGAATAAGTCATAATTCATTCTGAAATATCTAGGCTGGCATTTATTTGGGAAGATATACAGAAAATAACATCCATGGGGAAACATTTATAAACGAGAAGCATGCTTACACAGTAGGTAGGTACGAATAGATTATAAGCCTTTCTCTCCTCTCCTCTCCTTCTCCCCCTCCTCCTTGTCTTCCTCCTCCATTTCTCCTTCTGTTGTCATTCTTCTTTGTGTCTAATCCAAGCTACTCTTACCTGAACATCTACTAGTTTAACCTCATAAACTGTCCCCCAGCTAGCTCTGAGGATTCCTCAGCTTGGGGTTTTATCTTTGCCCCAGTCACCTGACCTGCTGTACTGTGACCACCTGCCTCACCAATCCTCAGGGACCATGGGGCCTGTGGCTTGTCCCTCTCCTGGGCTGCAGCTGGCTGATCCTCATTTCTCTCTCTCGAGCCTGCCTGGTCCCCGTTCCTCTCTCCCCAGTATTGAGTGTCTGAGCCATTATGGTATGACAGCATGATCATTTGCATATTAGCTCTTTATTATATAGGACTAGGAGCCCGGTGCACAATATATTGTGCACTTGGGGGTCCCTCAGCCTGGCCTGTGCCCTCTCGCAGTCTGGGACCCCTTGGGGGATGTCTACCTGCTGGCATGCCTGGCCAGCCTGGGTGAGGGGCTGATGGCAGTTTGCAGACTGGCCAAACCTGCCCAGCACGCCCCGCCCACCCTGCTGCCTACGCTGCACCCGCCTCTGTGGTTGCGCTGCCGGCTTCCATCTTGGTTGAGCTAATTTGCATACAGCCACTCTGATTGGCTGGTGGGCATGGCTTGGCTGGTGGGTGTGGCTTAGGCATCCCAGAGAAAGGATCAATTTCAATATTATTCTTT
Source organism: Murina feae (assembly GCA_004026665.1). Taxonomy (NCBI): domain Eukaryota; kingdom Metazoa; phylum Chordata; class Mammalia; order Chiroptera; family Vespertilionidae; genus Murina; species Murina feae. Next base: position 12,159 of record PVJC01001210.1, read on the forward strand.
TATAGAGTAGGTAGGCCCCTTTGTAAATAAAATTCATAATAAAATGTCAAGAATTTTTTTAAAAGTAAAAAATTAAAAAACCTATATACCAAATATTTCCCAAAGAAAGCTGATGCAGCAATATTTCTATTGGACAAATAAAGGAATTATTAGCAAATACAAAAAGTCCATTAAGTCTAATAAAATAATAATTCACATAAAACAATATTTCATAGCCTAATTTTTGATATATTTATTCTTAAAGTTCTCTAGTGAGTGACAGATATTGAGAAAACTTTAGGTTTATGGCAGGTTATAGAAAACCAAGTAGTAATTTTTTTGTGTTGAGGCAGTAGTCCTGTGTGTTGGGGAAGGCACATGAAATGATAGAGAAATACTTTCAGTAGAATATTGTAATGTTAATTAATTCAATTCTATAATTCTAAGTAGTTTATTCTGTAAAGACTTTTTGAAAAGGATAAATTAATTATTATAGCTGAATAAAATTTATATTTTCCTTTTATTTAAAAGTAAGAATTAATAGTCAAAACAAAAGATCATGTCATAACATGCCCTAAATTTAAAAGCCAAAGAAGAATATTCTCTGGTTCCTTGAAGACTTAGTTGGTAAAGTGTCAAGGGAAAAGAATTCAGGAAGATGACTATTCAGATGATTTTTGATGATCTGAATTGGACAGCAAGAGCTGTATTATTATTAATACATACCCATTGCATGTCAAATACATGTCTTAGGGTTCAGAGTGGACTTCACTTGTTCCAGACAACAGGAATGAGAAAATGGAAACCAAATAAATCAAGCAAGCAGATTTCGGAGATCTTTAAGATTAAGATTAGGATTAATTTGTCATGCACCTTTTTGTTTTAGTCCTAAATGGAAGCCAGACAAAGCACGGTAGCCGGCGCCAGCCCAGCTTCCTAGCACCCCTCTGCTTTGCTCTACCTGCTCCACTATGGGCTCTTGGCACCAGTGCTGTGATGTACGCTGTGATGTACACTGTCTGTCTTAAAGGATCAGGCACTTTGTTTGGTAGAGTGTGGCATTACTTCCACCCACAGATCAACTCTGATCACAGACTCACTCCTCATCGCAGCCCCAACATACAGCCTAGACATAGTAGGCGATGCGTATTACTAAATAGTAATAAAAGGTAGTGGCTTTTGAAAAGAAGTGATACATAACCATTTTAAAAGTTATTTAAATATTGGTCATTGCTAATGCTGGGAGGGCATCAATACAATTTTGCCACTGGCTTTAGAATCCTCTCACACAGACACAGAACTCAGAACAGAAAACTAGCTCCAGGGAGGTGTTTTTTGTTTTGTAAATAACTATCTTTGTTTCTCCTTGCAATTCTGAAATGTAACAACTCTTGTGCCTCATTTGGCCTCTTTTTGTGAATTTCAATATGCGTAGCTGTGAAGGCTGATGCATTCCGTCCTTAGACAGACAGGAACTAACCTAATGACCTTGCCACTTCCCACTTATGAAAACAGAGAAGCTAAATGAGTGAGCAGGCTGGGAGGAAGTGCTGCTTCTGCTATTGTTGCCTTTTTTCTTTTTAAGCCTGTTCTTGATTGTTATAACCCTGTATTTTATTATTAAGCTTGAAGGTTTAGGTGTTACAATTTCATGGCATAAGCTTATGCTGTTTTCTTATACCATATCTTTTGTGTTGTTGATTTTGTTATTTTTATTACTCTTTAGAAAGAGAGAAGTGGAGAAGGAGAGAGAGAAGCATCGAATGTGAAAGCAAAGCATCCATCAGCAGCCTCGTGCACGCCCACTCTTGGGGATTGAGCCCCAAACCCTGGCATGTTCCCTGACCAGGAATCGAACCAGCAACATGGTGGTATATGGGTCCATGACCAACCATCTGAGTCACCAGCCAGGGCTCCTACCATATCTTTAAAATTATATAATCTATGATTTTTGTACCCAGGTTCTTAACTTAAAGTATTACGTCCATATTATGTGATGGCTCAATTACTTTTCTTTCAAGTATGGCAAAATGTACACTCTGACATATTATTAAAACAATTGTTTACATACTTATTAATACTATGTTTTGCTGCTTTCTAATACTCACTTCTTTTTTTAAAAAAAATAACAGATCAGCCAAGGAACTTTTATGCGTGCATTTAAGCATAACCAATGAACACAAAACACTGGGGGGTAGGGGAGGCGGGCGGAAGGGCAGGGGAAAAAAGAGATATATGTACTAATCTTTGTAAAACTGTATGTAATTAATAAAAAATAAAAAAATACATTTTATCGAGAGGAAGGGAGAGGGATAGAGAGTCAGAGACATCGATCAGCTGCCTCCTGCACACCTCCTACTGGGGAAGTGCCTGTAACCAAGGTACATGCCTTTGACCGGAATTGAACCGGGGACCTTTCAGTCCGCAGGCCGACGCTCTATCCACTGAGCCAAACCAGTCAGGGCTCTAATATTCACTTCTCTTCTCACACCATCATTTCCCCTGTCCTGGGCACAGACATACGTTCGTGGAATACTTCCTTGAGCAGTCTTTTGGTTGTTCCTTTCCAGGACAAATATATGGATGATATCCCTTCAATCAATTTTAGACGTGAAGCAAAACATGGGTGAATGTGGAACGCGGAGCTGAAAGCTGACTCCCTGATGCCTTGGTCGGTAGTTCTCCTGTTCCTTCTGGCTTCGCAGTGGCGGAGAAGAGGCCCTGCTCAGTGCCCGTGCTCTCTCACTGCAGGTTCCATTGTTTTCTGGCCTCTATGCAGCTTGTCTTCTCTTTCCACCTGGGTATGTCCACACAGATGTCACCTCTTTAAATGTAATTCAGTTTTTCATTAACCCTTTTTCTGTTCTCTTTTTCAGAAGCATTTATCAAATCTGTTCCCCAGTCTGTTGTCCTCTAGTTTCACGCCTTCTGTGTTTCATTTTTATTTCCTTTCTTCTGCAATCTGGCGGGGAGCTTCAACCACCAGACGCCTAACTTCATTTCCTATATTAACGAGTATTAATGAGTTTTTTCTGTATTTGTATAATTTATAATTAATTTTAAGTTGGTTTTATAAAATTTATAATTATAGCGTACTTTAGTCCTTTTGTTTGGTTCATTTTTATTTGCTCTTGTTTGCCAGTCCTTCTTTGCCTTATTTCATTAAACATTCTGACCGCATTCTGAAAAGGAGCATTAGTGGAAAATAATTTTTTGAACTACCCCAAAGGTTTCACGGGATTCCATATAAAAATTAAGACACCAATAGCTGGATATACCCTGGTGAAAAAAGAAAAGAAGACAATGTCTTTATCTCCTCTGCTTTTTGTTTTGGAGCAAAGTTTCTTGAATTTTGTTGAAAGAATTCTGATAGATTGCATTATTGTTCTCAATTCCGCACCTGTCTTGCACGATTGCCTCGCATGGCCTCGTCATCCATCTCCTCTCCCGGCTTGGCTGTGTGACCTACTTTGGCCAGTGACAAATGGGTGAAAGTCACAGTGTGTATTCCAAGACCTGGCCTTGGAGACCTCACATGTGTCCCTTTTGCTCTTGCATCCCTGTCAGTGCCATGGGAAGAACATACCATGGATGTTCTTGGACAGCCTGCTGGTCCCCAGAGGAGGATAAAACAAAGATGTGGAGCAGAGACGGCCAGTTAAATAGTAGACATGCAGGGACAAAAAGAACTTCTCAGCTGAGCCCAGCCCAAGCCAGTCAGATTTCAAGCAGCTTTGCGGCTGCATGAACATAAAGAAAATACTACTTTTATCAGGGTGACTGGTTAAGCAGCAATAGCTAACCAACTCGACAATTTCCCTTTTATTTCCTCCAATAAATCATTTTTAAAAACAATTATTTTTTGTGATTCTTGGTTATTATTTTTAATAGATCTTACTTTGAAAAGTTACTTATTGTCTTGATATCCTTATTGAAAAGATCAACAGAGATTCCCCTAAGTGGTAGCTCTTTAAATATGGATGAGGCTTCCTCTCTCAGACCTCACGTGAAAAGATTCGATGCTTTCTCTGCAGCCTGGCAACCTGCAGGGAGTGTGGAGTGAGCCCAGACCTCATCAGAAGAACTTCACCCTTGCACGGCTTCTTCTGCCTGGTTAGCAAACCTGCTCCGCTAGTGAGCAGGTTCAATGTGATGATAACTCCTATGCTTCCCGTTCATGCTCTCAGGGAAGACACTGCTTACTTAGGTTTTGTGCTTGGACTCTTAAAAACAGAAGTCCTAAAGGTCCTAATTCTACCCGGCGGGGGCACTGGTCCTGCTCCCTGCTCCTCTAAATGGGAAAGCCATCGGTCACCCCTGCTGCGGGCATCTTCGCTCAGCCTGTGTGGGAAGGATTGGCTGCTGCTCACCAGCCCCACTTTGCTTTCTTGGATATCCAGCTAGACTCCATTTCTCAGTTTCCTTTGCCTGCGGCCACGTGTGTTTCTTGGTAACAGACTGTGAATAGAAGTGATATTGCACTTATAGGTCTGGCTTGTAAAAACCTGCCGTTAACAATTCCTCATTTTCTTCCCCTCCCCCAGCCAGATGCAGAGGGTCCCAGAGGCCTAAATGAGTATCAACACACAGGTGGAAGGAGTCTCGGCCCCCGTCTGGCTGTGGGCAAGGCTGTCCACTCATCAGCAGCTCCCAGTTTGACTGCAGGTGAGTGAGAAATAAACTATTATGAGAGTCACAGTGATCTGGGAGATCATCTGTAAGAGCAGTTAACTAACTCAGAAGCCAGTAGCTTGGAGTGGAGTGCTAAAATAATAGAAACTCTAAAGGAGGGAGCACTGGAGGAGTACATGGTTGATGGATAATGATGGAGCAAGCAGGATTGTCAGCCATGGCAAAACATTTGGCAAAACCGATGCCTGTTGATAACTCAGAAGACAGACCACATGCCTCTCTTAGGAGATGTGATTTGTAATAGTTACGGTAATGACATGGGCTGGCTATACTGGCTGCCTTTGGTGATTTATGATAAGAAAGAATTGGCCCATTTTCAAATAGAAATGAAAGAAAATGGAGAAGGTCCAGGGGTCAAGGATTGCTTCTGACCCACTATAGTAAGACAGACATTTAAAAATTATTGCAAGACAGAGATTCACTAGGATTTTTCAGTTCAACAAAATGACCATCCCTGCTATAAAGCGGGAGATCTGGAGGTTTATTGGTCATGGCGGCAAGGAGATATCACACACCCCGACTAATACTGCCAGCTGCCAGCTATATCAAAGGTGTTTCAACATCGTCCTCCTTGAATGTAACGGAGACATTTTCATTTCTGCTACTTCTGTGTTAGGCAATGTATGCTGTCTTCATGTCATGCTCCCTCCACTTGCTCACACCCTACACCCCACACCCCATCTAGTTCAGGTTCCAGCGGGTCCAGATGAGTGAAGGGAAGGTTGGGGAAGCAGGACTGAGGGGAGAGAGAAGGACAACTGTGATGCACTGGAATGTCAGGGTGCTCTCAAGTTCTAATCGCCATTCGACAGTGTCCCTTTCGGGGGAAAATGGCTGGGCCTTTATCCCGTTAGGATGAAAATCAGGCCTTTGTGTTTCTGCCCCAGTCATCGCGGCAACCACCAGGGCAGGCCTCCGCTGGGACCACAGGAGCTGACACCTGTCCGTTCTCCGCTGACCTCACTCCCAGGGGCTGCGCAGGGACATTTCCCGATCCTTCTCCCGAAGCTGGCATTCCCCACACACACTTGTTTTTGCTTCTCTCTTCACCTTTCCTGCCTTCTAATATGCCGTCTCCCCACTGCAGCATCTGGTGTGAGTCCTAACAGTTTTGTTTTGCTTTTCATTAAAAAATTGTAGCGGTGCTTACTGGCTGTGCAGAGCAGAAAAGATGCCTTGGGACAAATTGCTTTTGATCACGAAATAATTGCTTAAAGGGTCGGTTTCCTTTAGTTATCAAATTTCATGGCCCCAGTCTGTTGTCCAATGTATCTGGCATCGGAAGTGAAGCATTTTTTCACATCCCTCCTCTACTTAGCAAAATTATTTTTGATAAATTCATAAAATGAAATAAATAATAATGGATGGATTTTAAAATTGAATTTCATATGTATAACCATGCCAGCTAAAAAATACAAATTAAAAATGAAACAATTAAAACAAAGATAAACCAAAACAAAAAACAAAAAAAATAGAATGAAAACCACAAACAAAAAAATAATTATAAAGCATAAAAAAGAAAAATGCTCAATAGGTCAATAGTTTTTATAGATACCTAACACTGAAATTTTAGTTATAATCATATGTAATAATTTTATAATTGGTTATTAATAAATAAATTATAATAAAAACAAAATACCTATAAAAGCTAAAATTTAGGCAATTACTAAGACATACCTCTGAATGAATTAGGTTGAAAATTGTTTGTAAACAATAATCTTATTGGAAAATAATACAATAATCTTATATAATAACTAGAGACCCGGTACACAAAAATTTGTGCACTCGAGGGGTCCCTCAGCCCAGCCTGTGCCCTCTCACAGTCTGGGGCCCCTCAAGGGATGTCCACTGGCTGACATGCCTGGCCAGCCTGGGTGAGGGGCTGATGGCTGTTTGCAGGCTGGCCAAGCACCCCAGTAAGATCCCTCACCCCATGGGGGTATGGCCAGCCTGGGTGAGGGGCTGAGGGCCATTTTCAGGCTGCCCACAGTCCCTTCAGGATTTGGGTCCCTACTGGGGTACCTGGGCAGCCTGGGTGAGGGGCTGATGGCTGTTTTCAGGCTAGCCAAGCCCCCCAGTGTGGACCCTCACCCACTTGGGTGTGGCCAGCCTGAGTGAGGGGCTGAGGGCCATTTTTAGGCTGCCCATAACTCCCATTGACCCAGCGTCCCAGTGAGTCTGGCTGGAAGTATCATGTGTGTGGCTGGTGGGTGTGGCTTAGGAGTCTCAGAGTGATGGTTAATTTGCAAATTAATCCATACACCAGCACAAGAGGATGCCTATAACCAGGCCAGCGGGGGGGGGGGGGGGGTGAGAGACGATCAAACAACTGAACAGCAGGCTGCATGGGGTGACCAGGCTGGCAGGGAGGGCAGTTCAGGGTGACCAGGCAGGCAGAATGGGGAAGTTAGGGACAACCAGGCAGGTAGAAGGGGGCGGTTAGGGGCAACCAGGCAGTCAGGCAAGTGAATGATTAGAAGCCAGTAGTCTAGGATTGTGAGAGGGATATCCAACTGCTGGTTTAGGCCAAACCCTCTAAACCAGTAGTTGGACATCCCCTGAGGAATCCTGGATTGGAGAGGGTGAGGCTGGGCTGAGGGGACCCACCCTCCATGCACAAATTTTGTTCACCAGGCCTCTAGTTAATTAATAATAATACAAGAATAAACTATTTCTCATACTCACAACTGTAAACCTACTTTGTCTCTCCTGTATTAGTAGATAAGAGAAAACATTTCAATAGAAATGAAAGAGTATTATGTTTTATTAACTTTGATATTCTGATTTTAAAATGTAATATAATAGAAATAAATGGACATGGTTTTAATATAAAATAATTTTTCTTCAAAAGAAAAGTTAATATTTAGTGGTCATTCACTAAAGAACCATTATTTTAACTTTTATGATGATTGTAGGCAACACAATTAGAATAAAATAAAATAAATACAAGGTATATCTACATCTATATATTTCCAGATCTTACAAGTTGGCTGTTAACCAAGAAAATCTAACAGAATAAATGAAATAATTAATTAGGAAAGTTCAGAGTGAAAGCTATTTTCAAAATTGTTAATTAAGAAAAAGAGTTACTCGATATGCAAAATAACCTAATAGAAAATATAACTGGAGAAATTTCCCCTTTACAATTTCAGCCCCAAACATAAAATATCTAGAAATATGTTAAATATGAGATGGGTAATGCCTTAATGAAGTAAAGATGAACAGCTTTCTGAGATATAAAGGCTTAATGATATTGATACAATTATACTCTACATTTTTGAATAGAAAAAAATCAGTAGTGTAAAGATATCAGTACACCTAAATTTATTTATAAAATCAATACAATCCCAATTGTTAATATAATGCTTATATTATAATTGACAATTAATGTAAAACTCATCTGGAGGAATTGACATGCAAAAATATTTGGGACAATTCTGAAAAAGAAAATAATAAGGAACTAGCCTTACTGTTTCTAAGCAATAAAAGTTAAAGTTTCTTAATTATTCTGAATAAATAGCAGCAAACACAATCCACAAAAATCCCAAATACATCTGGAGTTTAAATTGACTAAATATTTTGAGAGAGAAAAATTAAGTGAACCTGGCTCTTTATCTTACTTCTTACACCAAATATTTAAGTATTTAAAATAAAAACACAAAATCATAGAAAAAAAAAATGATAACTTTATTACTTTTGATCAAGAAGGGACTTCTAGGATATTGGAAACCAAAATTCATAGTGTTCATGAGACTCCAAAGGAAACCATTCATGTACACAAAATAAACTTTTCTCTGGTGAAAGGAATTGTCAACAATGGAAACTGACTTTTTTGCAGGGGGGGGGGGGGTAATGCATATGGCAGAAAAAATACATCTAATTTCCTTGCTTTGTAAAGACTTCAAACAAATATCATCACCGCAGTCAAAATCAGATCATTTATATGAGCAATGACTCAAAGGTATATATTTAACTAAATAATCATGGACAAGAAAAAAAGAAAAGACTCCTAAAAATGTCTATGTTCTTTTTTATTGCTTTTACTTTCATGTTCCAGATTACACACCAAACATTTTACTTTGCACCTCAGATAGCTTTTTTTAAAATGTCCCTGCTTCCTTCATTTTCCGAGTTGCTACTTTCTCATTTTTGTTGCTGATTACAAACAACTGAAGAATAAGAAACACATGGTTGCTCTGTAACTGTTTCTAATTAGACTTTTGGTAAAACAGAGATGATTGTAATTACTCTTTCATTATCTCTCAGGATCTTCTCAAGCTTCCTCAGTTTCTCAGATCATTCCCAGGCAGCAAAGGAACCAGCAAGAGGAAGCTTCATTAGCTGGTGGCTAGCTGGCTGATTAGTGCTGCCTGGGCTCTATCGGGAGGAAGTTGTTTGAAAAAACAGATTTGAAATACTTCGAATTTCAAAGAAACTTCCCCAGCCTACTTGCTGTTGCCTTATCCTCTTCCTAGTCCAGGTCTGAAATGTCTACTCTTGGGGTAAGCAGTGCTCATTGATGGGGACTCACAGATGTCCTTTTAGAGACCCCATACCCTCCCCATCGTTTCATGTAAACATTTGGTGTTCTTTCTTTTTGTTTACTAGGGGCCTGATGCACAAAAATTTGTGCACTCAGGAGGTCCCTCAGCCTGGCCTGTGCCCTCTCGCAGTCTGGGACCCCTCTGGGGATGTCCACCTGGTGGTGTGCCTGACCAGCCTGGGTGAGGGGCTAATGGCTGTTTGCAGGATGGCCAAGCCCCCCAGTGGGAACCCTCACCCCATGGGGGTATGGCCAGCCTGGGTGAGGGGCTGATGGCTGTTTGCAGATTGGCCAAGCCCCACAGTGGGGTCCCTCACCCCATTGGTGTTGGCCAGCCTGGGTGAGGAGCTGAGGGGCATTTTCAGGCTGCCCACAGTCCCTTCAGGTTTTGGATCCCTACTGGGGTAACTGGCCAGCCTGGATGAGGATCTGAGGGGTGTTTTCAGGCTGCCCACAGTCCCTTCAGGCTTTGGGTCCCTACTGGGATACCTGGCCAGCCTGGGTGAGGGGCTGATGGCTGTTTGCAGGCTGGCCAAGCCCCCCAGTAACGTCCCTTACCCCATTGGGTTGTGGCCAGCGTGGGTGATGGCCTGAGGGGTGCTTTCAGGCTTTCAGGCTGCCCACAGCTCCCATTGACCCAATGTCCCAGCAAGGCTGGCTGAAAGCAGGTTTCTGGGGTTTATCTTCTATAATTGATGCACTGTTCCTTTAAGCTGAGGCCTAGTAATGAAACCTCCTCTCTGCTTCACCTAGTGGCTTCTATAATGAGACAATGTTACCCTTAGTAGTCAGGCCAGGCCTGCTGTTTATGATTGAGACTTTGTTGCAAATTATGTTTTGCCTGGAGCCAGGATAAGCCGAGCCGGCCCGCAAACAGTTTCAGTTTCACTCCTGCTGCAACGGACAGTGCCGTTTACTCAGATCTGTGAGTGGTGGCCTCCATGTTGGCTGGGTTAATTTGCATACAGTTGCTTTGATTGGCTGGTGGGTGTGGCTTAGTGTCCCAAAGGGATGGTTAATTTCAATATTATGCTTTTATTAGTTTAGACTAGGGGCCCGGTGCACAAAAATTTGTGCACTTGGGGAGGGGGTTTCCCTCAGCCTGACCTGTGCCCTCTCGCGGTCTGGGACCCTTCTGGGTATGTCCACCTGCTGGCGTGCCTGGTAAGCCTGGGTGAGGGGCTTATGGTTATTTGCAGGCTGGTCAAGCACCCCTAGTGGGAACCCTCACCCCATTGGAGTGTGGCCAGCCTGGGTGAGGGACTGAGGGCTGTTTTCAGGCTGCCCACAGTCCCTTCAGGGTTCGGGTCTCTACTGGGGTACCTGGGTAGCCTGGATGAAGGGCTGAGAGCCATTTTTAGGCTTTTAGGCTGCCCACAGCTTCCACTGACCCAAGGTCCCAGTGATGCTGGCTGGAATCAGGTTTCTGGGGTTTATTTATCTTCTATAATTGAAACATTGTTACTGTGAGCAGAGGTCCAGCCAGCCTAGGCAGGCAGTTGCAATGGAAGCCTGCTGTTTACTCTAGTTCCATGGCTGCCGGCCTCCACCTTGGCTGGGTTAATTTGCATACAGCCACTCTGATTGGCTGGGAGGCATGGCTTTGCTGGTTGGCATGGTTTATGTGCCTCAGAGTGATGGTCAATTTGCATATTACTCTTTTATTAGGTTAGATTTCCCTGTCTCCCCCCCCTCCCCAGCCTGCGAAAGGAATCCAATGCTTTTATCAGTTAAAGTTGTCTTTAACACTCCCCCACTCCCACCCCCCCCTCATTTAAAAATGCTGCTTAAAAATTAAAATCAGAACTTTGGCTCCAGTAATAAAGATGATGCTAATATATTGTAGGCCAGTGGGTCTTACCTAGAGAAATAAAGTCTCCTCATGGGAATTTACAAAGTTTTAGAACAGTTGTGTGTGTGTGTGTGTGTGTGTGTGTTTCCTGTTGTTGATACCATGACTGGTGGGGAGCTACTGGCCCAGGACTTGGAGGACTAGAACACAGACAGGAAAGCTACAATTTAGTGTGGACAAAATGCATATATGTGTAACTAGAGGGATAAAAGTTACAGCACATATTTGAAAATTAGTTTATAAAATATTAATTCTGGGGTTTTCTTAAAAATGATAACATTATAGTAAACTAGAAATTAATTTTCAATGAAAGTGCTTTGTATGGTTTGAAGAAAGGAGAGTTCTGGTCATTGAATTTGATGAAAGTATTTCTCACAGCACAACATTCACACTGATTTAAGAATATTTTGAAATACTATGGGAAGTCTAAAGAGCCTGAGACTGCATCTCTATCGGGAGTGCTATGTGGACGCATCCTCATTATTGCCAGTCTCTGATGCACACCAACACCATCGGTTCTGCCCTCCTGATCACTGGTTGCTGACCCCGACGACCCTGCCTCGGGCTCCTCTCTGTTCCCCAGCAGCCGGGGCTTAGCTTTGCGGCTTTGCTTCTTCCTTTTGCCTCTTTGCCGGAATGTTCTTCACTTTCGCACCGGCTTTTCCCTTAGCCTGGATCGTTCTTCCCATCGATGTTTAAATGTTATTTTCTCTACGACACACCTTTCTGGATCATCCCTGTCTAAAGTTTCATGCTAGAAATCTCTCTTCCTGACTTATTTTTCTCCTGAGTCCTTATCACAATATAACAAGCTATACATTTTGTTTATCTCATTTATACATTAGAACCAAAGCTTCCTGCAGGTGAGAATTTTAGTCCCTTCCCCCATGGCTGTATCCTGACAGCTTGGCACATGATAGTGTTTAATTCATATTTGTGGAATAAATAAGTTAGTCTTATCAAGGTAAATTTAAATCTGCACCGCTTGGCAGAACAATATAAAAAGGATTGAACTGGCTGTTAGAAATGATGGGCTTTAATTCCTGGTTTTTCATTGACTAGCTTGTGTTGCATTGGGTAAAACACTGCATTTCCACATCTCTCATATGAGGATAATATTATCTTGACTACCTTTAAGATGTTAGGAGGAGTCGATGAATCTGCAAAAAAGGTCCATTACTGGCAACTTTAAAGCATCAGTTATTTGCATTAGATACCAAATTATAGCAGGGGGTGCATATGTCCTGCATATTATCGTGCTGAGGATACTTATATGTACCTCTCTCAAAATTATTAATGGTCGATGAAGGATTTCTAGTCAGCGGACACGTTTTATGTCTTGGAGACCATCTTCCAGAGCACAGGGCGAGTACAACTTTCCCTTTACGGGGAGCCCAGGAGCACAGTTCCTCCTGCGGCAGCGAGTCTTCTCACCTGGGGGATTTGCCTACCATTCCACGGTATGCCCAGGGATTTCTGATTGCCATCACTGGGTTTGGGATGGAGGTGGGGGTGGGAGGGGCTACTGGCATCTAGTGGCCAGGGATGCTGCTAAGCACTCTCCAGGACAGGCCCTGCAACAGATACTTCTTTTGTCCAAAATTCCCTAACGGCTTTTGGAACTGGAGAATTTCTCACCCTCAGGATCACCTCCCTGGACTATTGTTTATGAGTCCCAAGAGGAGTTTCTTTGTGGAAAGGTGGAGCAGGGGATGGTTGGGAGCCTTCTGGGAAGTGGGGGTGTGTTAAGGAGTCCATAGGCACCAGCGAGTAAGAAGACCCTAAAGAAACCCCGGGCCTGCTCTACCTTAATGGAAATACAAGCTGATAGAATTAAAAGCATCCAGTGACTGCACCTCTGGCGAACGGTATGTTTTAAGGTCCATAGAAAGAATCACAAAATCATACGGAGCAAGGGAAGCATGGCCTTGGCTTCTGGAGTCTCCAAAGAATAAAGTGGAGAAAAAGCCACAGTACCTGGCAGTCTTCCAGACGGGAATTGTGGGGTTAATATCTGCACTTACTTTATTATTGGAGCTTGGTCTGTAATTGAAATTAGGTTTCCAGAATGCTGCAAATACATTTTCTGAAAAGAAAAAAGAGCAATGGTGATTTCACTGCTCACAACTCTGTTCTTTTAGTAAAGTGACAATTTCTCTTTGAATGTCCTAATAGCAAATTGGATTCAGTTTTGAAGCAAAATAAATGTGGGAAAGAACCACAAATTCAGATAGGAAAATCAGACCATCCAAATTCTATAAATTAGTATTTCCACATTAATCTGAGAGCGATGGTAGCAGCTACGCACTCAGACAGATCACACCTCGTCACATCGTCATGCTGGGGAAGAAGGGGCTTTCCTGTAGAGAAACCCAAACCACAAGAATTCCTTGCCCCAGATTCTTCCTTTTTCTTTGGTGGCTTGTTCTGATTGGAGAAGTCCAAGGAATGCAGAAAATGCTGTTTTCTGAATAGGCTTATTTCTTGTGTATTTTAAAGAAATATTTATTTTTCATGTCTTTGCAAACCCAGCAGGTCAAAATAAAGCGTTTTAAAAATGGATTAACGGCAAAAGTAACGTTTGGCCTCTGCTTTCAAGCAGAAGATGTGGATGAATGACAGCCAAGTAAAGTATTGTAGGTTCAAGCATGTGTTCTGTGCATATCTTCTGAAAGATCTTGTATACATTTCTGTTTCCAGGACTCCTAAATGCAAAGTGTTCCACACCACAACGCACAGAGGCTAGAGTTCGCCTTCCTTCCTACTTAACTAGAGTTTTGTTGTGCGTGGCTATTTCACAGAATAACATTAAAGACGTTGTTCTTTCTTCTTCCCAGGTTTCGAATGCAATTAATGAATGTTTAACGTAAGCCATTGCTCACAAGATCTTAGGTTCATTGAGAGAAGACTGAAACTCAGAACTGCGTTCCTATCTGGTGAATGTGCCTTATCGCAGTGTGTCTACGTTCTTGCTGCTCCCTTCCTCAAGATAAGACTCCTGGGCAGAGCAAGCCTTCGGAAGTAAGCCCACAGGGCGGCCTGGCAAGTTTATTTTGGGAAGGAAATAATCAATTTAGAGTTATTACTGCAAGAGTCCTTATCGAGCTCATTTCCTCATCTAATGCTTCACAAGCTAATATTACATGTTTAGGAGCAACTTCAAAGGAACACAACTGTGCTTTGTAGGTTTTATTAATGTGAAATTTCTCCGAGGGCACCAAGTGTTTGCCATTAGCACGACTACCATCCCCAGCCTTGCAAAGAGCGGTTGTAAAAGCTGTACCAAAGGCGTGTGCTGCCATTGAATTACAAGGGCTGGGGCTCAGGGAGCAGGGGAACATTGTGCCCGCAGCCTGGATTTTTCTGCACCTCCACCTCTCCATTATGTTCAATGTATTGCAAATGCTAACTGAGCCTACGAGCAATATAGTAAAAAACAATGTGCAGAGACGGTCTGCACCCAGGTGACAACAGGGAGAGCGTTGGTGCGTTTTCTTTTTAATGACGTTGAAATTCAGGCTCTTATCTACACAGAGAAGCATTTAACGTTCCAAAGTAGAAGAGCAGAGGAAAGAACAAACATTTAGGTGTGGCATGTGAGACACATAAAGGAGGGGAGAAGAGTGAGCTTTAAGACGAGGGCATGGTCCTTGCAACAGCTCTTAATGAGAAGTTAGTGATTATATGGACCTACCCAATGTCTCAGTGCCCATAGCAAGACACCGCAGCATAATCACCTTTGACCCTAAATTTGAGAATATTGTCCTGTGTCACAGATTTGACTAGGTTCGCAGGGCAGACTGCTGTCTTTGTCAACCAACAGAAATCCCCCTTTGGACAGAAGTAAGGAGATCATTTTAATTGTTTTCTTTACTTGTCTCATATAATTGCCCACTTGAACAGATTTCTTTTCCATTTCAAACTACTACTATTCCAGTCCCTTACAACCACTTCAGCCAGGCTTCCTTTCCTTAGGCTGATTAAACCCGTCCCAGAGAAATCATGGGAGAGAGGGGTCCTCCCCAGGGCCAAGCTGTGTGTACCCCTCCTCCCCCCCCCCCCAAACCGGGACAGCACAGCTCCCACCAGGCCTGCTGCTGACAGGCTGAGCAAGAAAATCAAAACATGCCCTGGAATTTGGCTAGCACTTTAGGAAAAAGAGGATAAAAATAAGGAACTTATAGGGAAATCATTAGCAGTTGTTTGGTTATTTTTCTGTGTCAATAGACTTTTGTTTAATATTTTAGATATTTGAGTAGTACTGTAAGGGCTTTTGTTTGGTTTCCTTCACATTAAAAATAGCAAGTTGAGCCCTCAGCTTTTTAGAGTCAGACTATACATTAGGAAGAGAGAAGAAAATGATATGGAACCTCTAAGCTAAATAAACCCTCTTCTCCAATTTGAAGTTGGTAAAGGGGAGAGATACATCAGAAGGGGAACTTTTTTGTCTCATAGTCAGCGATCACAGTTACTCCAGGGTTAATACGCATTTGTTTAGAACTCAGAACCTTAGTAAAGGGGGGGGTGGTATTTCCAGAGAAGAATCTTCTTTCCAATTAAGACAAAAAGTGGAAAACCTTAAATAAATCTATGGTAGGAAATTAAAGACAGGAATGCATTTTTTACACATTATTATTTTATAGATTCTTACAACCCTTTCAAAGAGGTGTTTTGGGATAGTTGTTCTGCAACTCAGGTGCCACAGAATGCAAATGCAGCAGAACACAGTGGTTCACAAATCAGGTCAAATAAATTTACTGTGAAAGTCAAGTAAAGGACAATTTTTGAAGAGAAAATATAAAAAATGTACTTTATGCCCTGGCTGGTGAGTTCAGTGGTTAGCTTGATCTGAAGGGTTGTGGGTTGGATTCCAGTCAAGGGCATGTACCCAAGTTGCAGGTTTGATCCCTTGCCCAGATCAGGGTGCCTGCAGGAGGCAACCGATTGATGTGTCTCTCACATTGATGTTTCTCTCTCTGCTTCCCTTCCCCCCTCCCTTGTTCCTTTCCACTCTCCCTATCAAAAAAAAAAAAAAATTAATGGGAAAAATATCCTTGGGGGAGGACTAACAACAACAACAATAAAAAGTACTTTTATTTTTTTGAAAATTTCTTTTTGTAATAACTTTTTCATTTCCCTACATGCAAATCTAACACAATATTTGATTTAGCACAGACATACATTTAGTTTACGTTTAACAGTTATTTGGTTTCATAATTCCATATTTCATGGTGCTCACAACAGCCAGGTGTTCTTCCCTCCTTAATGCAACTGGGAGATGGGTGCATATGCCCATGCCCCTGCTCTCCCATGGGCTTGATGACATTTCAATATCATGGGCCTGGTAAAGAAATAATAGCCTGAAATCACAAACCCCCAAGTGCACTAGGGACAAACAGTTTGGAATGAATCACTCACTATCCAGGGGTCCAGGTTTGATCCTGAATGTTGCCCAATTCTTTCAAAGGTTTAAACCCCAGCATCATCACCACTCATGAGCTCTGCATTTCTTATATTTATAAAAACACAGACAACATTGATGATAAAATTATTTTTCAGAAACTCTTTTACTGTCATTTTTGTTTTCTCTCCTTTCCCTTTTCTCTCTTTTTATCCCTGATTCTTGCTCTTGGGGTTGGTAAAATGCCCATAATTCTTATTGTTTCTCACCCCCATCCAGTGCTTCTGGGGTGCTGAGTACAGGAAAGAAGATACACAATTTCTACCCAAAATGGTAATAATATTTTTTTTTCATAAGTGGGTATGCATGTCATTTTCTAAATTCATAAAACCTATGGTAGGATATTAGGTTACTATATAAATTGCCCTTTTTTGTAGATAAAGAGGAGCCAAATATTGCCAATTCCCCTTGGTTCATTAATGATAATGTCACACCTGTGTTTATTAGCGTTATTACACTGCTTTTCATTGTTTTTCACTTCAATAAAACCAAAACATAAACATATATTTTGAAACAAATATAACTTAATTTCTTACTCATCCCAGCTTCCTGAGAAAACCACACTAAATATAATTAAGATCATTTTAGATGTTTAATCCCCTAATGCACCATTTCACAATTGCATATGGTTTTTCTAAAACTTCAATTGTTTTCAGTTGTTAGCCTAAATGGATGGAGATTCATAACATCATTCACTGATTTTAACTAAAATTTATAACCAAAAGCACTTGAGAAAAAAATGTGTACATATTTTACAACTAGACAACTGTGAGTGCTTTAGCATCATAGACTGGCCTGTCTCATATCCCCTTTTCAGCAACTTAATGAGCAAAATTGAGTCTTCTCACCTGCGGTTTCGACAATTAATAGGTACCCTAATTGCCTCTGGATCAAGACCATATTTTACCAAGAATCCTGTTACACCTTCCCTGTTCAGTGGAGAATCGTTTCCAGCAATGTTCTTTCTCCTATTAACACCTACCTGAATCAAGCTGTTGAGGAAGTAGTGTTCAAAGCAGTCCTAGAAAAAGAGATTCTATCTCTACCTTAATGGAGGGAACATTTCATGGAAACATGAAAGACACTGCGTAAAAAGCCAAACTTACTCATAAACTCATCTACATATTTAACTTTAGTTACATTAGTAAGATTATTTGTTAACTATAGTGAACATTTTTCATGGACATAGCACTTTGAAAGTTGAATCCATGGTCAATACAACTTATTTCCATGTCATTTATCAAAATATGTTTCCTATAGTTGAAGGAAAAGGAAATGTAATTTATAATATTTTTGTATTGGTGCTCAATATTTCTAGTTGCTGTATTATTATTAACTAGAGGTCTGGTGCACAAATTCGTGCACGGGTGGGGTCCCTTGGCCTGGCTAGTGATCAGGGCCAGCTGGCCAGGGGGAGGGACCACAGAAGGTTGGCCAGCCATGGGAGGTTGGCTGTGGGAGCCCACTGACTACCAGGGAGCAGCTCCTGCATTGAGCATCTTCCCTCTGGTGGTCAGCGTGTGTCAAAGGGGCGACTGGTCATTTGGTTGACCAGTTGTAATGGTCGCTTAGGCTTTTATATATATACTAGAGGCCTGATGCACAACATTCATGCACTTCGGAGGTGGAGGGGATCCTCAGCATGGCCTGCACCCTTGTCCAGTCTGGGACTCCTTGGTGGACATCCCCCAAGGGCTTTTTAGTGCTTCTGCAGAGCCATAAACCTGTCTTAGCACTTAGGGGTCCTTAGTGCTTTCCAGCTGTGAGCCCGGCTTCTGGCTGAGCAGTGCTCATCCTGTGGGAAGGCACTGACCACCAGGGGGCAGCTCCTGTGTTTAGTGTCTGCCCCCTGGTGGTCAGTGCACATCATAGCGACCGGTCGTTCTGCCATTTGGTCTATTTGCATATTAGCCTTTTATTATGTAGGATATATAATTTAGATTATCTATATACATATATAGACCTCAATATATATATATATATATATATATATATATATATATATATATATATATATGTATGTATGTATACAGATAATCTCATTTTTGAGAATGGTCAAAATAATTTGTGAATGTATACCAGATCCATCCACCCATTCATCTATCCACCTACCCATCCATCCATCTGTCCTATCCATCTATCATACATCCTTCATTCTGGATGTTCTCTGTGAGAAGATATTTGAGACAAAATTTGTAGACAACACATCACATTTTCTGCTGAGCCGAAGAAAAGGCAGGACGATTGACATTAGACTGAGGAATGGAGTTTGGGGGCATGATTCTACATTGGTCTTTTAAAGGATGTTATCATTAAAACCCAGGAAAGTGAAAACAGAATAAAACACATCATTTGTTGAAAGAAAGCCCATTAAAAAACAAAAATTACGGCAGTACTACTTTTATAAACAGATGGAAATGCATCTCAAAGGTACTCAGTAATGATTTCACTCCAGGCAAAGACAGTACACACCACACAGAGGCCCTTTGACATCTGTCTCTGTTTTTCTAATAGAAAATAAATCTTGGTCTCAGCTGAGAGATACAGTAGGGCTGTGACGAAGAGACTGAGCAACCAAACCAAGGTCTAGAGAACGAAAATGCAAATACATTAAAAATAAGAAACTTCTTAGGACAAGAGCGAAGACAGATGGGAAAGGGGAAGATAAAGAGAGGATGGGCTTGAGGTGGAATTTTTCAACCTCTGTGTGCAGCCCTCTGCTCAAAGGGCATGACAAATACCGGGTGATTTCTGCATCAACATTATTTATGGGCCGGGACATGCTTTTAACTGTCTAGGGGACCGCTAAGAAATTGGTTCCTTAGGGTTATTGCAAATAAGAAGATCTGATTGGCCAATTATCCCTTTGTCTGGAAGAGGTCATTAACTTTGATGAAGGAAGCTGTCGATACATTAAAAGGTACAACTGAGTGAAAGGTGAGGAGAAATGCTGACAAGTATAGTAAACATAATACACACCTGACAAGACACAGGACAAGCCTCGCAAATGGCTCATAAAGCTGATTTAGCAGGACAGTAAAATCCTTCCTTTCAAGTGATTTGACTTTTTACTAAGCATTTATATGGAGACAGGGTCTGCTGAGGAAGGTGGACTGCCTGTTTTTACTAGATTTCGCAGACATTGGTCTTGTATAATCAGTCTTTATTATGGCACTAAATCTATTAAATTCGTGGTCTTTTTCCCTTTACATAAACATTTTCCTTCACTAAAATCAGATAGAAAGTCACCCTTTCTCAACTGCAGTGATTGTCTGTGACAGGTACTCGATCTCTTTCAAAAGTCATGAAGGGTTGGGTTTCTGGGATAGTGAACGTTGACATGAGGTAATGATTTAGACACCATTACAAAGAGGAAGTGGCCTGAGGAAGAGCCAGCAATGTCCCTTCTGCTCAGAAATGGTGTAGCTACTGCCCCATAGCTCCTCTAGTTATAGATGATTTCACACCATAACCACTGTAATAATAGTCCTTATTAGTATAAAGACCTCAAGAGGAGTAGGCATTTATTTTGTTTTTAAATAAACCCCCAGACATTTGGATGTTTATTCAAAGTTTATCTGAACCTCATTGGTCTGGAAAACACATTCGTGAACATTTAGTAGCTTCTTGTAAGATTTGTAGCTTTGGATCCCATTGGAAGACTACGAAACCCGATTTCTTGGTAACTTACGAAGTAGTCTGATGCTTTCTCATCATGTATCTAATGAGACATCTATATGTCCACTGTTTGTTGAGTTAGGTCTTGTGGCTTGACCATCATTGCTCTGGGGCAAGGGCTGCTCTCTAATTTATACCGCTTTATTAGCAATGTAATACTAGAGGCTGAAACAAATAAAGCCCGGATTCTTTGTGGCTTAACATAATGGAAATTTACTTTTTACTTCATGAGGTCTAGGCAGCAGTAAGAGCTCTCCTTCCTGAAGCAAGTAGAAACCAGGTTCTGGAAGCACTAGGTGTCCAAGAGGAGGCTTAGCCTCAAAATCCAGCGTCCAGGCAGCCGAGAGTGGCGAGTCTCATAGCAGAGTTAAAACAAAACCAAAACCTACTCGACCCACTCTCCACTCACCAGAACTGAGTCTCAAGGCCCCACCCAGTATCAGCAATGTTGGAAAATGTCTTGCCTTGCTGGAAAAATGCTTCTCATCAGGGGGAAAAAGCACAGACATTTAGTGGGCAGCTGCACTCTCGCCACAAACTCTGCATGTCACTTAACTCTGGAGCTACATATGATTATGATCCGAAAGACAGGTGCACTTGCACATAAATCTCCACTAGAGAAAGTCCAAAAATTGTTTTTCACTCCCAGGGTTTCAGGTACAATTAAAAGAAAATATTTCATTTCCAAAATGCCCAATGGTCTTAAGAATCCATACAATCTTTGATCACATTCTGGCCTCAGTATTGACCATACCTGTATGGCAATGAACGCAGTCCCTGTCAACCCAACAGTCAAGATGTTACCTATTGGGATTACTGGTGGGGATCTCAGCTCTTTTAATTGATGCAGAACAGGTTTTAAGGTCCATGAAAATTAAAGTAAATCAAAATGGGGTTTATTGAAGGTACATCCCAATGAGAGAGAGAGAGAGAATATGACCCCAAACTCCTGGATTTAAAAGAGGGATATTCTGTGTGGAGACTTTCATTTGCATTCAGGAATGATTGACAGAAACTATCTTTCTTCTGGGCATGCCTTTACCTATAATGCATACAGAAAAACCCACATGGAGACAGGGTCAAACCCAAAATGCAAATTTTATTATAATTAGTCCAGGATTCTAGTAAAGTTGCATTGAGGTCATTTCATATTCCTGTGAGCTTGTGCCAAGAACCAGGTGGTTCTGAACCTGCCCACTGGTGGTCTGCTGGCTGCTGGGCTGCCCATACAGGGGGTCTGAAGCTAATGTTGGTCTGACCTCTGTCAGGACCACAGGGCAGGCCCTACCCCAGCTGCTCATGTCTAACTTCCTACCCAACATACTGGTAGTGTAGGAGTTCTTTGTGACTTTTTGGTGGCCTGAAGATCTCCCTGGATATAGCTGTTTGCTGGCAGGTGCTAAAGATTTATATTAAAACTGAAGACCTGGTGCACGGAATTTGTGCATGGGGAGTGGTGTCCCTCAGCCTGGCCTGCACCCTCTCGAATCTGGCACCCCTCGGGGGATGTCTGACTGCCAGTTTAGGCCCAATCCCTGTGGAATCGGGCCTAAACTGGCAGTTGAACATTCCTCTCACAATACAGGACCACAGGCTGGCAGGGGAGGTCAGTTAGGGGGTGATCAGGCATGCAGGGGAGGGCAGTGGAGGCGATCAGACCAACAGGGGAGTAATTAGGTGGCGATCAGGCCAACAGTTAAGGGGCAATCAGGCCTGCCTGCCTGATCACCCCTAACTGACCTCCCCTGCCAGCCTGATCACCCTGTAACTACTTACTGATATAGCCCTAACAGTTTGCTCCCCATGCCCACCTGATCTTGCCCCTAACTGCTCCCCTGCTGGCCTGATTGCCCCTACGGCTTGCTCCCCTGAAGCCTGATTGCCCCTAACTGCCTCTGCCTCGGCCCCTACTTACAATGGCTTTGTCCAGAAGGAAGTCAGACGTCCGGAAGATGTCTGGTTGACCTGATCTAATTACCATATTACTCTTTATTAGTATAGTTACTTTTTGCAAATAAAACTAACATCATAAATTTTAAAAACTGAAGAAGTTCCTAAAGAATAAAATTTATGTGTGTGTTTTTTAAATAAACCATATGACTTTTTTTCAGCTCTCTCAGCAATAAAAATAATATTAATAGTAATTTTATAACCATGTGTATGAGGCCTTGCTCAAAGTGCTTTAGAGGAATTAACTAATTTAATTCTCATAAATGCCTTGTGAGGTACCATTAATACTCCATCTTACAGCTGAGAGTATTGAGGCACAGTGATTTGCCCAGTGTCAGAACTCCAGCAAGTGAGAGAGCTGTCGTTCTGAACCCAGGATATGGTTCCATAATCTAGGCTATTAACTATCACACTGGGATGCCTTTCCCTCAGTTCCTCTATAAATTGGTTAGATCAAACTCATTGTAATAGTGACTATTTACTTTCTATTTTATGATAAAAAAAATAGGTGTGCTAAGCTGGGCCCTATGTTTAAAGAAGAAACCAATATTTCTTACGTTGGTGCCCTGACTTAAAGGGTCTGGTGGGAAGCTTGGACTAACAGGTTTATGAGACATTTCACTAGAGATGGGGAAGATGAGGTCAGTATACTGTTTGGAGGAGTCAGCCGAAATGGCTATATATGTTCATAGAGCACATATACAAACAACTACCAGGACATTACAATTCCTTCAAGTGAAGGTCAAATTAAAAGCACATGATTTTCATCCACCCAGCACCAGCCTTTTACATCAGCCTATTCGAGTCTACCTGCCCCACCTCTGCTCCTTTATCCACACCTTAGCAACAGAATATCTTTCTCTCTACATACCTTTCCAATATAGAGTCTCCATAAAGCACTCTAGTCCATTTTATTAGATGCACTAAAATTTAAATTTTTATAAGCCCTTGGTGACCTATGGTCTATTGCATTTTTTCTCATTGTGAAATAACCCTGTAGAAATACAATAATGCTTTTGCAATAACATCTTTTTTTCTGATATTGCTAAAACTCCATTTTGGGGCGGGGGGACTAATAGTTAAAGGATTTATCTATTTCCAACTTTTAAATTTCTATTCTTTCTGCGTTATTTTTAATAGGCATCTTTAATAAAAAGTATGATTTGATTTTTGCATTTTTAATCTATTGTTATCTTTTAAGTATAACATAACTCATTTATATTTAATGTAATTACTGATATATTTTGGCTTACATTCTACAATCTTTTTTTGTATTATTTGTAAAACCTATTTTATATTTCTCTTTTTATTTTTCTGCTTTTGTTGTGATTGTTATTTTTTGTCATTGCACTTCTTCCATCCTTTAGTTGGAATTCATAACTTTTATTCTATAGTGGCTACTCTAAAAAAATACATGACACTTCATTTATCAAATATAAAGGTATTCAATTCATTTTTTCCCCTAAGGGACAGTTGGGATTAAAACCCAGAAAGTCAGCCTCCAGAGTCCATTCTTTTAAACCTATTTCCATTTACATTGTAGACTGAGAAATTAAGGTCACATCACATAACTGAACTTGAACTCTGCTTTTCTGATGGCCAAGGTCAGGTACATTCCTGAACAAACTGGAACTTGCTTCAGAAGCCTCATAAAATCATGAGAACAAAGTCCATTATTTTGGGTATAAAGAGGTTCAAAATATCTTATTTTATTCATTATAGAATTACTTCAGAATCCCATATGTTGTTTTTGAGTAAAATCTGAAATATATCAAAAAAACACCTACTGCTGTGCTGCCTATTTGTTCTTCTATTTTTCCAAGTCTCAGTGTGAAGTGTTGCAGAAATTGTATCTTGACATGCAGGGGCCAGCTTATTTCCAGACACACTCAGCTTGGGGGACACAGCCTTTGGGTTATACTCTTTTGAAATTTTCCTGCTGAAGTGCATGATTTGATTTTGGGATTTTGCAGATGCTTTATAAGACGGTCCCATGAGTGCAAATTTGTGGAAATTCAGCAAGTTTCTTAGGTGGAAGGCACTGAAGGAGTTCACAAATTTAGGGCAGTTAGTCTATTCGCTGGGATGAGGAGACTGCTGTTTAATTTTAGTTCATTCTATTGTTTACATAGTATATGCTTACTCTTCGATGCTTTATTTTTATTTTGCCTGCTTTTTTAAACGTCTCTACATTTTTACATTTTGAGCAATTTGATTTTAATATATATCCTTTGGCCACTTAAATTAAAAACGTTATAAATATAAAACAAATAAAGATAAATCTATGATGTGTTCACCTCTGACAGGAGATTTTCCCGATCTAACATTTTCTGCTTATTTCAAGTCTCAGAATCACAATATCAAGTAATGTTAAGAACTTGGAAAGAAAGGTATCATGTCTACAGGCATCCTCACTTGACTGATGAGGAGATTGAGACCATGAATGTGTAACCGACGAGTAAGGGGTAGATAGTCCTAGACCCCAATTTCCTCATTCCTGACATAAAGCCCAGAAACGAAGTCATATGTCCTAAATATAATGGTTTCCAACATTAATGAAGTGTGATGCTGAAATATTGCAATTTTCACAGGAGTCTAAAATTTTAGTCTTTGCTTAGGCATCTGAAAGTTAACCCTGTCTTCTTAAAGTTTCTTATTGGGGGCTAAACCACTTGCCAGTCCCTTTGCTAGGGTTTAATATGTAGTGAGAAAACAGATGTGATTTCAGCCTTCATCCAGGAACGAATCATACAAATAAATGTGAAATTAAAATTATGTGAATACCCATCCTCTTTGCCACTCATTCCGTCACCTCTTACAGATCTTGCAAACCTCAGCCTGGATTTCCTTTCCTGAGAGAACCTTTCAGTCTAGGCCAGCTCGCTCTTCGACCACTCTCTTTCATGGTACGTTTTTACTCATTACTGTAGGAGGCCACATAGATTAGAGGTGTGTGAACTAGACCACAGTAATCCTTATAAGGCCATAGTAATGATGGGTTTTTATCCTTACATAATGGAAGGCATTTCAAAGGCCTTAATAGTATCTATATTTTAAAAAGATTGCTTGGCTTTCTTTTTGTATGGTATGGTTGAGGAGAGGCCAGTTGGAAAGCTGCTGAAGTAGTCCAATGGGAGGTGATGGTAGCTCATTTTAAGGAATCTCCCTGAAGAGAGAGATGGATGAATTGGAGGGCTAGCTACCTTGGTGGTAAATTAAAAGGACATGAGTAGAGAAATATTGTGGATGTGGTAAGTGGCAAAACGGTGACACTGTTTGCAGGTCTTCACAGTTAGAAATGGAGATTTTCTTCATTGCACTGATTATGGACTGGCCTTGTGACTAGCTTTGGTCAAAGGGACAGCAGCAAATAGAGGTTTAAGAAGCATTTGTATATTGAGCATCTCTCTCACAGCTGAAAACTGCTCTAGGGGAGCATCCAGAGGCCATTGGAGCACAGGAAACTATGCAGCAAGGGGCTCCCGTCCATGTATTCGTGCCAGCCAATACCTCTGAAGGAGCTTGGCTGAGAAGAGTCAACCTGGGCCATATTAAAGGATGGCAGGCTGACCATGGCCCAAACTGGACTGTTTTTTGAGCTAAATGGTTATTGCCTGAATAGGCTAAGTTGTGGAGTGGTTCGTTATACAGCAAATGCTAACTGGTAGTACTGTGTGTGAGAGAGAAGTCTATGAAATGAGTAGTATTGATATTTCAAAAGAGATGTGTATTATTACATGAGGACCTGTAAACTATTAGCTCTAGCTCCTCTCACCTTTGTTTGAGTAGCTCAGATTTAACTAGATCCTTCTAGTTCACAGTCCCTTTTTGTGTGTCAATTCCATTAGTCTAACAATTTTTTTCTATCAAAGGTTTATTTTCCAACTCATCTTTTATTTATTGACTCCCCCCCCCCCATGCCCCAAATATGGTTTTTGTTGTTGTTGGGGTTTTTTGTTTGTTTGTTTGGTATTCATAGCAGAGCCTAAAGAGCATTTTTAAAAATCAGATATAAATATCAGTGACTGGAAATATGGAAAATTCTTTCAAAATGTAAACAATAGATATGTCCAAATAGCTAGGTAAAGACCTCATTATTGGAAAGCTTTGATGTGGGAACTACTGATGGGTATCGCTGATTAAAAACATCTATTTATAAATCTGAACATTGTAATGTAACTGCTTGACATGATGAAAACTTATGAAAATGTGAGGGATGCTTTATGTATCTAAATATAGAAAAGGCATGGTGGTCATATTAGCTTTCACATTAGTTTTAGATCTTACACAACGTATTGAGAAAATTCTATTGTCTGAAATCTATTCCTTGTAGATTTGGGATAATCTTGGTCAGTTGTTATGTCTATCTGAGATAAGCAAATAGTTGATGTTCATGCACAATAAGATTTAGCAGGAGAAAATATTGGACACAGAATATTTCACTCCAGAAATGAATAAACTAAACTATGTATTTAATGCAGACTTCAATAATGTGAAAATGTTTATGCAACTTTGAAGTGACAAAACAACTTTCGAGTGGCATTTATTAAAATTGGTTTTTAAATTGCTAACTAGCAGAGTCTTGATAATAGATGAGTCTGGTACTTGAATTTCTTAATGTCATTCTGTTCAAAAAATGGTATGTGAACCCTCCTTTTCTACATATACTTTCATTTAAAATATCACATTATGTATCACATTAAATTAAACAAACTGAATTTTGATGATTATGTGGTTGTGAAAATGAAGGAGAATGAACAATTGCTACCATTTACTGGGTACTAACGATAGGGTGTGCACTATTACTTGCATATGATTTTATTTCATTTTAAACCTATGAGGTGGATTTTACTATTGTAGGTAAAGCACATGTTGGCTACATAACTGGCTAAGTGACAAAGCCAGTGAAAGTGGAGGTGGGACTACACCTTGAAAGATTATTGCAATTTATAGTTTGTGACACCTATTGTAGTTTTTGCTCATTTAGGGATTCAGGAAGCACGAGGCATGTGAAATTTATACTTTGCTTTATGGTTGTACCTATTTAACATTATAACAAAAACAGTTTAAATCAACAAGGTGGGGCAGGGGTGAGCTTAAAACTTTTTCCTTTAAAAGTGCCCATCTATTACTCAGTTTTGACACACACTATACTGGTCTCATCCAAGTTCAATATTCTGTGATTATGTGATTCTGTTGGCTGTGGGTTTCGGTCTTATAGGAACCATTTCAAATTACTTCAGTAGATGTTGAGCAATCCTACTGTACTAGGAAAGAGTTAGGTTCTCCATACACCCGAGACCAACTTTATTAAACTCATCCACACCCTGGGGTGTTTTTTATGCGCACTCCCTTTGTCTTCTAAAGGAAGTTTCTGCATGTGGGAGAAGGGCGTGAAGGAAAACAAAATCCTGGACTCTGCCTGCGTGATGATTTCAACGGAGACACACAAACATCTGCTGGGCTAAAGGCACCAGCTGCCGGCCATGCAGAGTGAGCGTACAGCGCTGCTGGGCAGGAAATTAAGAAAACTGGTGTTGGTGCATCAAACTGGGAAGAATTTTAGAAAGAATAAATCTTGCTATCCACACTGACATTTGACTAACAATAATGAACGAAGATAAAATATACTAAGTTCAAGATAATTTCCTTTTTACCCCGTTTATTTATACCACTGATTTTAATAAAATAATTTGAGCTATTCTCAGAAAGAAATGAGCTTAATGTTGTGTAAAAAATCTGACCCATGATGAAAGAGGAGTTTCGCATCTTTAATTCTCCTGTGTTTTTCTTAACATCTCCAGAGAAAGTTTGTTGATGTTTAACCTCAGAAAACACTTCTGAAACTGATTCAGCTTTTAACTCATTGATGCTGATCATCCCTTCCAGCTTTCCCTTCTACTGTGGCCCTGATCCATGACAAGACAGAGTCTAAATTTCAAAAACACAGATGCACCTATTTATTTTTTGGACTCGTCAAGAGTATTTTGGTGAAATCAGTGGGCTATGTTTGTACTGACAAAATACCCGTGTCCCTGGAGGGCGGTCCTGGAACCTGCCACCCTGACAAACCAGGTTTGATTGATGGCTCTGAGTCGAACAAGTCCTTGAAATGTGGAAGGCTTACATTTTATAAAGCAAAGGAATGATTCTGAATTATTTGATGCATTAGTTGTATTTAAGGACAAGTAGCTATAGTGCAGAAAACTATTATAATCGAACAAATACACTTAACGTTAAGCTTCTTTGAAGCTTTGGAAAATGCAAAAATGTAATAGATTATAGAACTACTCTAATTTGTCAGAAGCCAAGAAACACTTTTTATGGATTTGGACAGAAGTACTTAACTCTGATGCTTATTATTTCTACCCACGTGGAGGGACATCCGTTAGTTTAACACGCCCCGTCCCTCAGCCCACCCCACACCTCTCAGGGAGTCGAGAGGGATGGTTCTTAGGAATGGGGGAGAGGCTCTTGTTTCTCCTCTCTCCGCCAGGTTCACAGAGAGGGAACGACCTGAGTAAATGTATTTGTTCCGCACGTTTAAAACTCTTTCGGTTATGTTCTTCAAGACCAAAGTGGTTACATTGGGAGCTAGCTCGACGTCCTCCTGCTTTGACATTCATAAGACAGAAGTTTGGGTCTTATTTTGCAGCTGGTGAAGAACTAAGGTGGACCAGAAGGATGCTTCTTACCAGACCGTCTTCATCCCACCGTGGAATATTTGATTCATTCATTGGGAACCTTGGGAACTAGAAGACATTTAGTTTGTAGATATAAAAATGCAAACGGGGTAGGGTTAGGGCTTTGGGCCTTGTGTTTTCATAGCAGACTCTGTGCACCTCTAACTTGGACAGCGTGTCATGGCTTGCTGTGGAGTGTGGCTGGGTTTGCAGTGGTTTTAGGGTTTAGGCACAAGCCCTATGAGATTTTCCCCTTGAAAGACCATGACATCTTATGGCAAGTGACACTTTTTTAAGGCAAGTACCAGTTTCCAGGGAGGTGGGGGGCTGTAAGTGAAGGAGCACCCCTCAGAAAAGGGACAAGCTTATGCAAACTCAGGGGGGTCTTTAAGAGCTTCGGCACATAGAGTATTAGCTGAGAGGGCCGAGGTAACCTGAGGCAATGTGCAAGGACCATGCAGACCTTAGCCAGGATATACACTCGGTTTCCAGCGGTCTCTGTGGGGCCATGCATGAGCAGGCCTGGGGCACAGAGGCTTCAAGCTCAGAGAGCAAAGGTTGGCTGTGCTTACCACGCTTTCCCACCAAGTCTACAGGACACTCTCTCGGTGCCAGCTCTAGGTAGGAGGCTCAGGTTACTGTGGCTTTGACCTGCCTTTGCAGCCAAGAGAGGAAACGGGGAGATAATGAGCTGGGATTCAGGAGACCAGTGCTGACCTGAGGATCAGTTCCTGCTGCAGTTTCACAAGGCTCTGGATTTGGTCATCACAGACGGAACCGTGGCCTGAGGTTTCTCAAGACACAGATAATGACCTCTCTCAAATAAGAGCTGCCGTTATTACTAATTCAATCAAAGGAGCAGGAGACTTTGTCAGAATGCAGGGATCTGACACAGTGTAGAGCGTCCTGGCAGTGAGATCCCCACTGACCACCAGAGGCTCTGAAGGACGTCCAAGGAAGCAGGGCTTCCGGAGGTGGGGCCACAGTGCCCTGACCCCCACATTGATCTTTAGGATTTAACTCTCTTCCACCTAAAATGCCTTATATTTTGTCAATAATTATGTGAAAGTATCTACTATTTATATACTTGACACAAACAGCACCAGGATTTAGTAAATGAGTTGCATAATAAAATTAACGACTTATAGATTCCTGCTTTTAAAAAAAAATAGTTTGGCTCCTTTATTTAGAGAGCGACCTCACAATTCTCTGACTGTTTCCAGAAACAACTGGAATCTTGCTTTACAATTTAGAAGGAGTGTGTATTGGTATTTGGAACTGAATGTGTTTCTTTTGTGATGTGGCAGAATTTATCCCACATCTGGAAACTATAACTTAATTAAGTCCCCAAAGTGCCTCAGGGTGACGGAGGACAAGACTTCACAAATTTTGAGGCATTGCAGAACAACAAAAGAATTTTAAGGCATTGTCCCAGCTGCAGGAGGGCCTTTTCGTGTCTTCTGCTTTGAGGGGCCCTAACAACAGTGGTGCCTTTTGCAGTCCGGAGTCTGCAGTCCCAGGATTCATGAGCAGGGACACCAGAGGCAAAAGGCACGGGTGACTTGTGCCGTCTGGCTTGTTAGCAGCCAGCTTCAGTGAGCTGGTTAAGAAATGGAGTCGTCACTGACGCACCTTGGCTTGATTATTCGTTGGGATGTACTTTCCCGTTGTTTCCATTGACCGGTCAAGATCGAGCCCCTGCCTGTGTCTTCTGGGGCATGGCATATCTGTGAAGGCTTTCACCGAAGGCCATTCTGTAATTCATTGGAGTAGATTCTTTCCACATGAAACAAATGGATGTCTTTTTTGTAATTTGGTAAGCTACTTGAAAACGGGCAGCGTAAAGCATTTCATAAAGTCCCACTGTTGCTAGGTTAGCACGTAGATTTAAAGCAGGAAAGATTTGGAAGCATGAACCCTGCAGAATGCTAGGGTGACTTACTTATAATTTATTATTTCTAAATTGTACTCCATTTTGTGTGATTAGGAGTGATGACTGTGTCGTATATAAAAGCAGTCTGAGAATCATCCTTATTTTGAAAATTATAGTCTCATTCCCAGAAATTAACTGCCTGCATGCAGTTAATCAAAAGGTAGGCAATTTTTCTTAGCATAGTTTAGTTTATTTTAGAAATAAACTGACCCAAAGACTCTCTTTGCTGGGTCCTTCTTTACTAAACTGCTTTAAATTTGGGATTCCTTAAGGGGCAGGTCTTCAGGTCACAGATGAAGAAATAAAAGTGCAGAGAGGGTAAGCTATTTGCCCAAGGTCACACGGCAATTAAGTAGCAGAAGTGAGATTTGACTTGAGGCTTCATGAAGTTCCAGTCTTTGATGTCATAATTTTACATACATGGGCCTCAACCCTCTTGAAAGATTCTGATTCTGTAGGTCTGAGTGCGGCTTAGGGAACAGGATTTTTACCAAACAGCCCCTATAAAGTGATTTTCCTTATCAGGAAAGTTTGGGAAACTTACTGCAGAGAATGTACACACAATGTCTATCTTGATAAAAAGCAAAAGAATTGAATAATAACTGTGGTTTTGTTTAGAAATGAGAATGCATCTATGCACACTCAAAATTGTGTCTGTCCTATTCTGGGTTCCACATTCTCGAGTAGCTCTCTTCCTGACAAGTAAATTGGGAGAAGTTGTTCTTCATAACCACTCAGGAAAATAATAACCTGATACTAATAAAAATGCCTAATAGAAATTAGGCAGTAGATCTGCAAGAACTGGCCATGGGCTGCTTTATTAGAAATCACCGAAAAAGGCGGCAGCCAAGTTCAAGGACTGACTTTTCCCCTTTGTTTAGAGGCTTCTGTGACCTGCTGGGCTGAGCCCAGGACAGGAAATGTGCAAGTGTCTGTTTTGCTGGGATGCCATTTGGCCGCTGGAATAGAGGAAGTGGTCGAAAGCTGCCTGGTGGCTCCATAAGAATTGAAAGGCCTTGGGCAAATCAGTCAGACCTGCCTCTCCCCATCAGCAAGCCAGGATAATAATAATATTGGCTAAACTTACTTCAATCCCATCTGGATTTACTTACTGGCAAGTGTAAAGTGTTTTCAAAATACCAAATGCTATAGAGCGCATCCAAGCGGCTTGGGTTTCAGCGGCCTCATCCTCTTCCTTCCTGCCCTGCAGCATGTCCTGCGCAGGGAGGCCGGAGGGAGCGAAACCCCACATCCTGGGCCCCCAGGCCCTCGCCTGATACTGTCTCCACCAAAGCGCACGATGGCCCAGCCCTCCCTACAGACCGCTTTCTCCCTATTAACCTCCAAGGACTTTGACCAATCCTGAAGGAAATGTTCTTTTCGTCCTTATTGAGATCAGAATAAAACCATATGAATACTCTGAAAATACAAAAACTTAGCATTCTTACTGAAAATTGTTAACTTTCCAAGAACATAATTTTAGAAACTAATTCCCCCCCCCAACCCCCCGAAGCCTAGGCCTGTGGGACTCAGCATATTTGAGAGATATGTGTACCACTCCTGTTTTGATTTTGTGGACATAATAATGGGTCTTCGATCCCTCTTTGCCCTGGCTGCTAGAACACTCGGCCGGAGCTCCCCTCTGGTAAATACACATGAACTGGACCCGTGTTCCTTATCTGCCTTGTCAATCCCATCTTCGCCTCATATTTCTTACTTTATTTTTCCTTCTGTTCTGTTTTTCTCATCCAATTAATATTAACTTTGTGTCTTAATGTATCTTCAAGTCACCTTCACCCCTTCCTGGAATAAGCAGGGCTGGAGAAGAATTCGTTTTAGAAAAGCTGTTTGGCAAATCCTTAGATCCATCGTCCAGAACTCTGGATGCCTAACAACACTTAGAGACTACCTCCGGTGTTCTTGCCGTGACTATTTTTTTACTATACACCACAGGGACCCTTCTCCCTTTACTCTTTCTGAATGCGGAGTGTGTCTGTGAAGAACAACTTTGGGCCTCTGTGAGAAATGTCCTCAGATTTGGTTTTCTTGGGACATCATCTAACCCTTTTAGATTCACGTCCTCATGTTGAAGGACTGAGAACCCATCCACACGCTTTTGATTCCCAGGGAGCACGGATCTAAAGCAGAAGAGAATCAAGTTAAACACACACACACACACACACACACACACACAACGAAACAAACACACAAAGACAACAACGCTGGCTTTTCTTTTGTTTAAGCAAATGAATACAGGTAGAAGAAAAGTCTCCTTCCAGAGCCCCTCCATCTCCGAGCCTAGTCAGTACTTGGAAAAATTCATAACCAGGCGAAATAAAAGCATTCATTCTCCTTCAGGCTGCAAGCCAAATCAAACCATTCTTCTAATTACAGGTGAGTAATAACACCCTTCCATTTCTTACAAATAACGTCAGCCTCCTTCTGCGTCCTGACTGAGGGGAGGTGATGAATGAAGACCTTTTAATGCAGCACAGCTGGCCGCCTTTTGTTGCACTTCCTCTGAAAGGTTGCCGGGCAGCTCTGGCCTGTTTTGTCAGATGTGCTGAAAACAACCTGCCTGACTGGAGGTGGAAACGGCCTTCACACAGGAGACGTCTGCGTGATTGAGGGTCTTGGCGGGCCGCAGCTGTGGCAGGGAGCGCATGAGGTGGGAGATGGGCCATTTGGTGTGTGTGTGTGTGTGTGTGTGTGTGTGTGTGTGTGTGTGTGTGTTCATGCAAGTGTGTTTTGATTTGATGGTTCTCCCAGGACTGGAGAAGGCCCCGCTCGTCAACCTCTGAGGCTGGTAGAAAAACAGGTGACTTTAGTTTGCTGCCAATGTTGAGGCTTCCCTGTAACACAGAGGGCCTGCTGCCTGGCCCTAAAGTCCGTATCTGCGTATGGACTTCAGAGTGCGGGGCAGCGAGCCCTTCCTGGAGCCAATGCGGTCTGGGCGCTGCGGGCCTCAGGGACCTCTGGAGAAGGAGCCCACTGGCAGCAGGTTGCAGCGCACTAGTCTCTTCCAAGAATGAAGCCCCAGCTTGTCCTGGGAAGGCGGGGAAGGAGTGAGCTGCACCCTCCTCCCCCAACTCCCTGCAAGATTGATTAGAAAGAGTCACGTGTGACCGAGGGCATCTGGACCTTATCTCGGCAGCCCTGATCTGTGTCAGGGGCACCAGTGCCCTCACCTGTGGTATATAGCTCAACACAGACTCCAGAGATGTTTTTTTCTCACAGGGGGGCCAAGTCACAAGGCCAGCAAACCAGTTTCCCAAGACAGAACAAAGCCCTGGGTTGGCTGAGTTCTTTCTTTACACTAGACCAGGTGGTTTCTCAACCATCTTGCAAGATAGGTTTTATCTCCGTTTTATAGATTTGAAAAAAAGATAGTAGAAGGAGGCTTGGAGGAGGGCTGGGAGGATAGGATTCCGAATTTAGGAAGAGCGACAGATTCACACACCCAGGTCTACTCGAAATCCTCTGCTCTTTGCCAAAGTTGACTTTCTTGTCATTTTAACAGTGTGTTATTTTATCAGAGCTCATCGAACAAGGAAACCACACATTATCCTTTAACAACTGTGTAATAATTTTGTGCAGAAGTTTAAGTTATCAAGATTTATGTCACATGCAGGTACAATCTGCTAGAATTCTTGAATGTCGTCCTCTTCCACTCTTAAATGAAGACATCCCAGTAGTGATTACTTGAATGGTGTCTGCATACCAGGGAAGAAAGCACAAAGAAAACAGCTGGCAGGAGAGAGTCCCTTGTTCAGAGCTCTAGCTTCTTTCCAGTTGCCTTTGAATTCCTCATAGGGAACCACACCACACGACCAATTCACGCAATAAACCCAGTGGTCGATCACTGGCTAAACCTGGAGAGTTTAACACTTTAGGTTTGCACATGAATGTTGTGTTTAGAGGATCTCAGAATATGGTTAAGAAGTGTCATTTATTAGTGGAAATTCTAAGTAACTGAATTAAGCCCCATCTGTTTAAACTTCATTGCCCAGCACTACAGATATTTTGCGATGGGTAATTCTTTCTTTTGGGGGGACCATCCTATATATCATAAGAGTTTTAGCAGCATCCTTGGCTTCTATCCACTAGTTGTCAGCAACATCCCTCTCACAGTTGTGAAAATCAAAAATGTTTCTAGATATTGCAAAATGTCTCCTGGGAGGAAAAATAGCCCTTGGTAAACTACAACTGCCTTACAAGATATATGACCACATAAAGCATAAATTAAGCCAACAAAGTACAGAGAATGGGGGAGGGGGTGTAAATTGAATTATATTATTACAAGGATCCTACATATTATATGAAGTAGTTCAATACTGATTCTAGTTACTCTGTAATAACTTAAAGATACACATTATAATTCTTAACTCAGCCTGTAAACAAATGTAAAGAGATATACTGAAAATCCAATCAAGAAATAAAAGATGGAATACTAAAAGTAATTAACTCAAAAGAACGCAGGAAAGAAGAAATAAATAAGCAACAATAAAAAACATGAGAAAAAAAGGCACAAAATGGCAGACCTAGATGTAACCATCTCAATAGTTGCATTTAATGTAAATAAACTGTTTTCCTATTAAAAGGCAAATGGTGTCAGTCTCTATAAAGCAGAAAGACTCAACTATATGCTGTCTCCAAAAGATACATTTTAACAACAAAGACAGAAATAACTTAAAAATATGAAAAATTATATATCATATGAATACAATTAAAAATAAAACTGTATGGCTATGTAACATCAGTCTCAAGGATAAATACATTGGGAAGAACTAATTTAAATGTGTATGTTCCCCAAACAGAATTTTGACAAACATGAAGGGACAACTGATAGATAAAAAGGGAGATAAAGGCAAATCCATAATAATATTTGGAGACTTTTAACATCTCTCTCACAGTAATTATAGTCAGGTTTCTCAGGGTTCTCCAGAGAAACAGCTAATAGGATGTATTTGAACCAGGATAAATTATATTAAGCCATAAAACAAGTCTCGGTGAATTTCAAAGGACTAAGTAGTTCTAGTGAGTATATTCTGTGATCATATGAAATTATGTTATAATTCAGTAGTATAACTAGAAAAGTTCTAATACTTGAAAATTAAACAATCAACTTCTGAATAACCTATGGATCAAAGAAGAAATCACTAAGAAATTAGAAAATATTTTGAACTGAATGCTGATAAAGATACAACATACCAAAATTTGTGGCATGCAGCTAAATAATACTTAGAAGGGAATTTATACCTTCGATGGTTATTTTAGAAAGGGACAATGACTTAAAATTACTGATCTAAGTTTCTACATTAAGAAGCCATTGCAATTACCGTAAGTTTTTCATAAAACCACTTTAAGAAGTTAGAAAAAGAAGAGAAAAATTAAACTCAGGTGGAAGAAATAGTAAGTGCAGAAATCAAAGAAAGAGGAAAGAGACAATTGAAAAAATTTGCAAAACCATGAGGTGGTTTTTTTTTAACATTTAATAAAATTTATAAATCTTAGCAAGATGGATGAAAGTAAAAAGAAAGAAATCATGACATTCTAACGTCAAGGTTGAAAAGTAGGACATCACTGCAGATCCTACAGATATCAAAAGGATTTTTTAAAGGTTTTCCTTAAAACATACAACTTAATAAACCTGATATCAGGTGAAATAGGAAATATAAATTCCTTATATGCATCAGAAAAAAATTTAGTGGATTTATTTTCAAGTATTTTTCTATGACTATATTTAGAGGTGTTGTTATATAATTGTAATCATCTATATATATAAAAGCCTAAGCAACCATCCAACTGGTAGCTCTGACATGCAATGACCACCAGGGGGAAGACGCTCAACACAGGAGCTGCTGAGCTGCCGTGACTTGGCAGCTGAGGTTCTCAGGTGACACACCTGTAAGCAGAGAGGAGGGAGCCCAATTCTCGGGTGTGTCACCCAAGAACCACCTTCTCGAAATCTGGGACCCCTTGGGGGATGTTGGGAGAACTGGTTTTGGCTCGATCCCTGCAGGCCAGATGGAAGGACCCCACTGGTGCCCAAATCCATGCACTGAGCCTCTAGTGAGAATATAAATATATATAACATATTTTCTATATATCTCTCCCATGAATATATATAGAATTCCATCATAGAGTTCATATTTTTTTATTCTCAACTAAAATGCCTAAATACATTATGATGCTTGCAAACCTTGCCACTTTTCTCATTGGAATTTTTCTATTGAATAAAGTAGATAATCTACATGGTGGAAGATTAGACATTTTCCTGGAGTGAATTTTAAAAAAAATCCTGTATTTATTTAGAATAGAAAGACATGAAACTAGTAAACATTTTTATTTGCCCTGAATTTGACCTCCTACAATAAAAGGAGGTATTTTACCCTGGATCAAAAAGGGGTAAAAAGAGCAAAGAATAACAGCATGAATTACTGGCAGTGACAAAGATGCATCAGGCACTTGACCAGCTGACTATAAAATGTGAAACAGTTAAAGACTAAGCAAGAAATTAAGCTGATTCCATGAAGTAACATAGTCTAAATAATACGGATCCTACAACCGGCTGTCAAGTGAGGTTGCACAGGACAGCTGAGATGATGGTCAGATTAATTAATGAGAAATAAGAAAGCTATGTTTCCTTTGCAAATAGAAGTGATTATGTGTTACACTGATGAGCCTGAGGAAGGACATAACACATTTCTTTAATGTGATAAATGAAATTTTATCTTCTCCATGACCCCTCCCATCACTTCTCTAATTTAAAACTTAATTTCCATAATCATGTGAGAGTCTTGAACTTGTTAGGGGCCCAGGAATAGGTCTGAGTCTGTGATAATTGC
The DNA here is from genome assembly GCA_004026665.1 of Murina feae. Taxonomy (NCBI): domain Eukaryota; kingdom Metazoa; phylum Chordata; class Mammalia; order Chiroptera; family Vespertilionidae; genus Murina; species Murina feae. The sequence goes on from PVJC01001210.1 coordinate 49,778, forward strand.
AGACTCGCATCATTTCCCCGACTCCTGATGCTACCGGCTATGTTTCCAGTCTGTCCTTCCTCAAGCAGTTGGCTCCACTCAGTCTCACATGTGCTCATCCGAGTCATCCATTCCCTTGCCTACAGATGTGCTCACAGCTACTTCCACTGCTTCTCTACCAGTCACAGTTCCTAATGTCCAACCTCCACCAATACTCTGCTGCGATCTCATATAGAGCCTCGTGCACAAGTTGCTTTGATCTCTGCCCCCACCACTGCCTTCCCCCACAACATACCCCTTTGTCTTTGTGAATGTCTGCTTCACTGGGTTTTGACTTCCTCCCATATAAGGCTGAGGGTTGTCATCTTCCAGTTACCTGCCTTGCTTTTATAACTCCATTGGCAACCATTGGTTTCAATGGTGCTATCTCAGTGCAGCCCAAGTGTCTTTTCTTCTACAATGATAAATGTTTACAGTCTCTTTTCTTTTTTAGAGAAGCCCTGACTAGGCCATGGATCTGAACCCACAACCTGGGTATGTGCCCTGCTCCAGAAGTAACCTTTGGGCATAGGGGAGATGATGCTCAACCGAGTCACACTGGCCAGGGCTACAGTCTCTCTTCAGTTGCCTAGTGCACTGCTTACCAAACGGTCAGAGGCCTCCTCAGCCCTGCCACAGGGAAGCAGACTCACAGCGAGGGCTCCCCAGTGACCGCTCCACGGTGTGAGCATTTCTATCAGGGCGCTTTGAAGAATGGCCATGTGGCTAAAAGAGCTGGAAACCAATTCAAGTCTAACTCTCTGTGCAGAAAAGAAAGAAAGCAAAAATTAGGGAAATTGACTAAAGACCTAAAGCAACATCAGAGGCTAGGCCTTGCCTTTATTTATTTTTCTTAGTATTCCCACCTGTCATCTCCTAACTCATCTTCAACAGGTTAATAAGTTGTTATTTGAAGAACTAGACCTACCAAGGGACTTGGAATAGCAATTCGCCTCCTGAATTTTAGTCCAATTAATTGTTATACATATCTTTTAGTAAAACATATATTTTCACAACAGACTCTTTATTTCAGATTGAGGTTTTGTTTATGCACAAAGAGTACTGTGAAAAAACATGTACCAACATTTTACCTATTTCTCCAAGAATTCTGCACATTCAAATTAGGGTGTGTAATTTATTATGTAACAACATATACTGAAAAACAATACCTACCGGACCCTGTTAGGCACTTGTGGCTTCTGGTCTTGGGGAGCTCAGAAATTTCTGTTGTGCCTGGGAGGGTATGGGACCAAATCCCCCGTCATGTAATCAGAAAACCTTTTCCTGCATTTCTTTAAATTTTCTTCAGGATTTCAGGCTGAAGTGGTAAAGGCTCTATGACCAGGCGCTATAATAATGATGGCACTAGGACGGATCGTTTCTTCCAAGAAGAGAATAATTGCATTCACTATTTTTACTCTGCATTGGCCAAAGTAATTGCTGCTTAAGGCCACAATGATGAAGCCAGGAAGTGTGACATTTTCAATTCCCCACCAAAACCAGTTCAAAATCTTGTTTTGATTTTCATATATATTCTTATGATTAAAACCCTAATGGTTTTAATTTATTTGGATTTTAATTATATAGTCATTTTATAACATCTTGCAACCGTTCAGTATTTTATCAGGATGGCAAGCAAGAATAAGTGTATTCCTGACTCTGAATTCTTTGTTTATTATATTTAATGAAGTCTCAAAAATCTTAATCAGAAAGGAGTTACAGAACAAGGAACTCCAGCGTGGACTCTGCCATGAGGAACTGATTTTAGCTCTCTGAAGGATGCTGGAGGACGGGAGCAGCAAAACAGGGTGGTGCTCCCGCAGATCCCTTCTGTGAAAGCAACAGCTGGATGTGCCTGGGGCCACTCACTGGTGGGGGAGGGGAAGGATGGAAAAACATTTTTTAATTTTTTTTTTTTAGTGTTGGAAAGTTTTCAGTGAAATCATGATGTCACCAGGATATGTTTTGTCTGTGACTATAATTTGCATAAGTTCCTTCCCATGGAACTGTGTACAATACAAAGGAATGCTTCATGGTACATTCTGTGTGGATGGTGCCAAGACTTTTAGGAGTCCATGGAGGAGACATCATGTACAAAGAATTTCTTTTGTAAATTCTCCCCAAGGAAGAACTAATGAGAAAGGAAAAAAAAACAGGGATTACAAACACTACAACTTCACATTGTATTCGTAGAAAGACTGCGGTTGTTTTACATTCCTGATCATTGACTAATATTTAGCTTTGTACTTCATCTTTTTTTTTTGAGAAGAGGATCCTCATTTTATTTGATATTTATGGCTTGAAATATGTTCTCATTGTATTATTCTTCCTATTATAATTACCTCATCCATTTTGTCAAATTCCTGACTTGGAATGGTTTTAATCATCAAGCAAAATGTATTTGAGACGCATTTTTGGAGATTTATTTTAATATAAGTTAAGGAATGTCTTGCAATAGAGCAGAGATATTCAAATATCAAATACAATGTCTGGAAATCAAGAGCCATTGAGTTTGTATCATTTTACACAAGAATTTTAATTCCAAAAAATGATTTGAAATTTGTGTATGTGGTTCAAATAGGCTCCTCAGTACTGGTGTAAATCAGAGGATAGAAATAAAATAATGGGGCAGAGGCAGGTGAAGTGGGGAAATACTGATGTGCCAAATACATCCAATGCTAGCTATTTCAATATTTTTGCTAATTTAACATTACAATTTTTTTTTTACATTTATCGATGACCTTACTAAGTAGTAATATGAATGACTAAGCCATTTGAGTCAACACTTTCACTAAAAACAAGTAAAATTTCTAAAAGCATAAAAAACCCAAATACAATAAGAAAATGTCTCAGGACAACTTCTAACCCAAAGTCGGCACCTGAGCAGTAAGGAGATGCTTGATTGCTTTTAGAGAGAGAAAGGGAGAGAAGCACTGAAACGTCGATCAATTGCCTCTGTTACGTGCCCGCCCGACCGCATTCCAACAAACGGAGTCACACTGGCCAGGGAAGCCACTTTTACTCTTGAAGAATTTTGTTGAATGAGATAAACCTGACCTTCAGTTTTGCAAAATGCTCTGGGGCAGAAAGGGCTACACTCCAGGCTCAGGGTCGCCCAGAGTGGAGTTTGGGCAGCTCTGCCCTGGAAGTTGGGAGCTGCCCAAAGCTATATTTTTTAGGATAAGAGTGAAGAGTAATTAAAGGACACCCTATCCTCTTTACCCCTAGAAGAATGCAAAGAAATCTGCCTTAACCCTGAGACAAGCTAGAGAGACGTTCTAACCACACGCCAGCTCTCTCATGGATCTGTAGCACCAATTGGTACTAAGTGTGTTCTCAGACACAGCTATAGCTGTGAATTTAATTTTAAATGATTCTTTAATCATTAAAATGACTGGTAGTGTTCCCAAGTACCTGGCAGAAACACACACGGACACTTTCTGGAGGAATCTACCTTCCTCAACCTAGGCTTTAAGAAAACTTTCTCTTCTGGTCCCAGGCACTTTAGGCGCCATGAGCCAACCCACACATAATAAGTCTAGAAAATGGCACAGAGATGGCATCAAGAAACTGATCGCAAACACCCAAATCTGTAACGCGGCAGACCCCGAGTTCCCTGGGAGCACGAGCTCTGCCAAGAAACACAACAAGAAGGGCCTGAGGAAGGTGCAGGCTGGCAGTGCCAGGGCCACGAGTGCATGTGCTGAGGCTCTCAAGGCCCTCAGAAAGCCCAAGGAGGTCAAGACCAATACTTCAAAGGGCAGCAGCTACAAGCTCAGTCAACTTGCCTCCATACTCACCTCAAGATTGGGAAATGTGCTCGTGTCTGCATTGCCAGGGGTCTCAGGCACTGCCAAAGGCCAAGGCCAAGGCCAAGGCTCAAACCAAGCCCCAGGTTGTGGCTGACACTGTAGTCCCAGCTCCAGCTCCAGCTCAGGCCCCCACAAAAGCTCCACAATAGAGGCTGCTGTGCGCTGATATGAGGATGGAAGGACTCATGGGACCCTGGGCTGCTGCCTGCATGAGGCTGGCGTCCTCCTGTGCTTATTTGTACAAATAAACCTGAGGCAAGAGCTGCCAAAAACATTGTCACAAATTTAAAAAATAAAGAGCATGTCACACAAGCAAAAATAAGCACACATGTAAAAAACATCTCACACCGGCAGAACAAAGAGAAAGAACAGGTGACACAAAGATACCTGCTAAAGAACGCTCCCCTATTCTGGAAGCAAAAAGGGAAAGAAAAGACTCTGCTAAGCCTTACTTTCTTTATAACTTGTGACAGAATATAATTATAGTTATTTTTCCTTCCCACCGCTTTCTCTGTTCATTCATTTCTTTGTTTATAAAGAAATCCTTCTATCCTGATAGAATAGGATTGACTTAGGGCCTCATTATTTCCCTTGAGAAAAAAAATAGTGGATAAGAAGAGATACTGGGAGCCTTTTGAGATTATAATACAGAAATTCAACTAATCTAATAAATAGATTGAACCATATAGAATTGCCATTTTCCCCAAGGTCAACAACTATTAAATGAACAACAGCAATTTCCTATGGTTCAAACAAATATATTAATTGAGCTAAGCTGCTGTTTGAAAGGGACCTTAAATACAGGGGATCAAACACTATTGTTTAGCAATCCAGATGTGATCGGTTTGTGGTTGGTGGAGTGACTCTCTCATTCTCAATACATATCCTTCAAGTTTGCTCTAATTTCCCCCATTTCCTAGCCATCAACCAGAGTGAAAAATGAGGGATAGGGCATGTACCTTTCTCTAAAAACAGGGAACACAAAAGTTGAGCACATCTTTTTTTCTTATATCCCAGCCTGAAATTGAAACCAAGGGTCCTTTATGACTTTGATTAAATTTAGTTTTAAATCCTAGCTCTAGAAATCATCTCTCTCTATATCTACAGGGTGGTGGCAAAAGTGGGTTTACAGTTGTTCATATGGAAAATATTACAATAATTAATAAATAATACAAGAATAAACTCAGTGTTTTATGTACAACTGAAAATGTACTTTTGCCCTGCCCTGTATTAGTAGATAAAAAGAGAACAAAACCATTTCAATAGAAGTCAAAGAGTATCATTTTTTTTACTAAATGTAAATTTTTATTAAAAAGGACATGCAGGTTATAATTATTGCAATAGCTTTATTAACGCAAAAGAATATCACTCACAACTATAAACCTACTTTTGCCAACCCCTATATATATACCCCTCAGAGATCTAGCCTTTTTCCCGATAATCAACAAAACCTTAAGACAGCAGAACACGGTAGCCCAGACCTGACTAATGGTCACATGCTTAGGGCTCTGGCAGGCTAAGGATAACACCTTGAACTAAGTTATGTTTCAGTTCCTGAGCCATAAGGTAGAATGACCCCTGGCTACTTTCCCATGAGACTACACAGAGGGACACTGGAAAAGACCTCAAAACTGTCCTCAAGAAATGTAGAAATGATTCATCAGCTCTACCTCACAGACAAATCAGCTCCCAGCATGATCCTGAACCCTTAACTCACATAGTCTTGTGATTTGGCCCTAAAGAATCTGTAATCTACACACCATGGTTGTAATTTTATACATCTCCCTGGCACTACAATTACTTAGGGACTATTTTCAAGTCATCATATGTTGGCCTTTTTTGTTGTTAATATTTTATGTATAATATAAATTTTTCTTGTATTATTTGCAATTATATATATATTGCATTTTAGGATTTGAGGTTTTTCTTTTCTTCTGTGACAAAACAACATTTGTCAATGTGCCATGGGACCTCAGTAAACAGTTTATTCAATTGGAAGTGTGCTCAGTCCTATGCATATTTATTATTCGGCAACTTTATTCAGATTACATACAGATCTATATTTTCATTATTTGGGGTCTACTCATCCCATAAAAGACTTGTCAGTTTATTTTACTTCATTTCATAGGTTTTGTTTTTTAATATCTCTATGAAATATTATTCTGCTTGTAAAGTTTTATAGCTGTTATCTCTTCTTATCAGTATTAGATAACCCTCTTGTTTAATATATATATACATACATATATTTTTTTACTATGAAGTCTCTTTTGTCTGCATTGATTTTATTGCCTTTGCCTAATAAATCTTACTCTGGCTTGTGCTTTTACTCCATGACTTTTAAGAAATTTGTACTGTAAAAAAAATTAAGATTAGTCTTTTTTTTTTACATGACATGAAAAACTTTATCATTTTAAATTCAAATACACTAAATTATTAAATTTGAAATTATGTATTTTATTTTTAAGAAATGTTTTTTAAACTGTGCATTTAATTTTATAGCTAGATTTGTAATTACTTAGATTTATCTATATGGTTCACTGTTTTTGATTATATCATCCATGTTCTTCAGGTTTTTTTCACCATTCTGGAGGCTGGAAGTGCAAGATCAATGTGTCGGCAGGTTTGATTTCTCCTGAGACCTCTCTCTTTAGTTTGCAGAAGAAGCCTTCTCACTGTGTCCTCACACGGTCTTTCCTCTGTGCCTCTACTTTCTGGGTGTCTCTCTCTCTCTTTTTATAAGGACACCAGTCAGACTAGGTTAGAGACCTTATAACCTCACCTAACTCTGTTACCTCTTCAAAAGTTCTACTTCCAAATATAGCCATTTAGAGTTAGGGCTTTAATATATGAACATGGGGAGGACATAATTCATCCATTTTCTCAACTACTTCCACTCATTGGTCCATTAGAGGAGATAATTCTCTTGTGCAGCCAAAATTTCTTCAAAGGTTACTTTTGCTGGGAGAAATTTTACTGAGTTTTTCTGTAGAAATTACATTTTTAAAAAACCTTCACCGAAGGATATACTTTTATTTATTTTTAGAGGAGAGGAAGGAAAAAAGAGAGAGAGAGAAAGAGGCATAGATGTGAGAGAGAAAAATCAATCAATTGCTTCCCATAAGTGTCCTGACTGAAATCAAACCTGGTATGTTCCCTGTAACCTTTTAGTGCATTGGGATGACACTCCAACCTACTGAGCCAGCTGGCCAGGGCTACGATTACATTTTAAAAATATGATTCTTTTATTTTTATTTTTCTCTTTTTTTAAAACATCTCTACTTTGGACTATCTTTTGGTTAGTTTGTCTATTGGGTCCATTCGTTAGATAGCCCGTAATAAGATGTCAAGTTTTCTGTACAAAGAATATTTGTACAGTCATTAAAAATATTCTTAAAAATATATGTTGCACATATTTCTTATTTCCAGATTGGTAATTATCCTATAAATACATAAGTTTAAAAGTTGAAATTATGTATATATGATCTAAATATTTGTATCTTATTCATTATAGTAGTCATACTAGTAGATTATTGTAGCCATGACAAGGTCTTTCTAATAGGTACCTATTTCTTGTTTAGTGTGCTTTGATTTAAACCATAAATTTTTAATTACCTTTGAAAATCTGATCTGTCTGTGAGGGAATCACTCATTGGCCAACAAGGCTCTACTGCTTTAGTTCTGATTTATGTGTTCCAGACATCCTGGGACTCCGCCCCCCTCCCCGTTTTATTTATTTCAACTCTCTGGAATTATTTCAGCCTTAGGTATTGTTTTTATTTTCTAAGAGCTAGTTGAATTGTAAAGATTTTAAGAAGGTCTAGGACAGGAAATAGAAAACTTAGAAGTGAGTCTTTCCCTGCCCCCTCCTCTAATATAAACACGTCCTTCCTGTCACAATAAACTAACCTTTAAAAATTGCTCCTGTCAGCTGTAATTGAATGCTATTGGTGTTTTCATTAGTTGGTGGTCAACTCGCCCATCTAGACTGGAAGCTGCATGAGAGCAGAGACGGACTCATGCACCACTGTGAGCCTGTGCCTGGCATGGTGTCTGCCGCACAGGAAGAAAATGGTAATTGTTAAATTAGTGAAAGAAATGTGAAAATGCTACAAGCATTTTTTAAAAAAAAATTGGAAAACATTTTGGTTATATAGACAGTAAAAGAAAAGGCTGAAGGAAGTCATTATAATAACATTAGAATAAATTAAGGACAAAAATGTGTTAAAATTTATTTATTTAAATCTCATGAAGGCCCCTCAATGTTTAGTTTTATTGTTCTCACTCTACAGAAGAGGAAAATGAAGGCAATGGAGTTAAACAAGTTGCCTAAAGTCATGGAGTTGGTAGGAATTTGAATCCAAATATGTCTGACTATAGTGGTGTTAAGGACTGAATTGTATCTCCAAAAATTTATATGTTGAAGTGTAACCCCCAATGTGTTTGGAGACAGAGACTTAAGAGGTAATTAAAGTTGAGTGAGGTCATAAGAGTAGGGCCCTAATCTTAAAGGACTGATGTGCGTGCGCGCGCGCACACACATACACACACACAGGAGAGGTCATGTGAAGGACACAGCAAGAAGGTGGCCATCTACAAGCCAGGAGGAGAGGCCTCACCAGAAAGCAACTCTGATCACACCTTGATCTTTGACTTTTAGCCTCTAGAACTGTGAGAAAACATATTTCTGTTATTTAGGGCACCCAGCCTCTGGAGTTGTATTATGCCAGCCTAAACAGACTGATATAACTAGAGAAAAAGAAAGAAAGAAAGGAAAAAAGAAGAAAAGAAAGGAAGAAATAGAAAGAAAGGAAGAAAGGAAGAAAAGAGGGAGAGAAGGAAGAGAGAATTAGAAAAAGAGGGACAGAGGCAGGAAGGGTGGAAGAAAATTAGAAACAGGACAGAAGGTAGGAGGTAGGGAGGAAGGAAGAAAGAAGAGAAGAGAGAAGAAAGTGAAAAATAGAATTTAAGTTAATAATAAAAAATAAGTTCTTTATATGAATATGAAGACAGAAAATTGTGGAATCTCTTCCTTTGGACAATTTTAAGAATAAGCCAGCTATTATTTATCTTGTATGGTTTAGATTTTATTCTTCCTGGAGGCAGTGGCATGAATTAGATCACCCATTAAAATAACTGCTGGTCTTATGTTTCCAGGGATTAAAAGAAATGAAAAAGATGGTTCTAATGAGAATCAGACCTTAATCTTAAAGGGAAGATACTTTATTTTCTTTCCTTCTTCTCTCCTACTCTTGGTCCCCCACCCCCTTGCTCCCCACTTTTCTAAAATCCTTTCTTGGTTATGAGCCATAATCACACACACACACAAAAAAAATAACTAGAAATTTTGCTGCGTGAAAAATAGTTAATGAGAATTAAAAAAAAATAATGAGGGGAAAGAGGCCTGATAACAAATGTGAGTAGTGTAGAAGGAAAATTATAATGACTCAAATCGTGCAGACTACCTTTGGTCTTTTGCAAGTGTTCCGAGTTCCCAAATAGGGACTTGGAAAGCACTGTCTTATAGGGGCTCCATTGCTTTTGCATCCCCAACAACTCTTGTGGGATATGTGGACACAGGGGCTTTACCATGGGGCAATTACTATCTTAGTTTGAGCAATAGGGTTTTAAAGGACTAAGCTTCTAGCTTCTCTTGGGTTTTTTCCATTCTTAATCAGCAAACTAACTCGAACGTAAGAGAAAATGGTTTTAACAATATGGTGTACTTGCCTCCCTGTCCATAAGCAGAAAAGGCACTTCTTAACAAAGCCATATATATCTAGGAGTGGTCTCTCAGGCCTTACATGGGTTAGTTTAGACCAAAGTTCATCTGATGGTTAAAGAGCCTTGTGGAGGCCACAATAAGTAGCACATTCACTCATTAAATCCTTTTGAATACTTATATTTCAACTAGAGGCCCAGTGCATGGATTTGGGCATTGGGGGTCCCTTGACCTGGCCTGTGGGCATCAGTGGACCACCATGCCCTCACATTCTGGCCTTACCCACCAGCTCATTGGGCTGCAGCCCACTGTCCGTCTCCACCCTGCACAACACCAAGTAGTGCATGAAGTGGCAGGCAGCTGGATGCTGTGCTGCTCCTGCTCATCCTGGCCCTGCTGCACCTGCCACTGCCACTGCTTGCTTGTCATCATAGCCTCACTCCTCCTGCAGTGCAGCAGCACCCGGGAAGCATCTGTGGGATTGAAGAAGTCAGTCCCAATCACGGTCACAGTCAGGATGGGGGAGGCATGTGCAGGGGGAGTGTCCACAGGAGAGGCTCATGCCTCCACAGCTGTGCTCACCAGCCATGAGCCTGGCATCTGGCACCCTTCAGTAAGCTGAGCGGTGCTCCCACTGTGCGAGCACACTGACCACCAGGGGGCAGCTTCTGCATTGAATGCACACCACAGCTACTGGCCGGGTTGTCCGGTCAGCCGGTCACTTAGGAAAGAGGTCAGTCTTTGTTCTATAAAGGCCTCCAATGGCTTGGACAAGGCCCACCCTCATTATGAAGAATAATCCGCTTTACTCAAAATCCACTGATTGAAATGTTAATTTCACTTAAAAACACTTTCACAGAAATATCCAGAAAAATGTCTGACCAAAATCCTGGGCACTGTGGTCCCCAAGTTGACACATAAAGTTAAATATCTTAGGAGATAATAAACCACCATGCTACTGGGTGGAGCGATGGTCCCTCTCAGTGTCCGCACATACATATGAATTACAAGACAAGTTGTTTAGTTCATTTCTCTGCTTTTTTGCTTTCAAGTCTATCTTTCTCAATGTAAGAGCTGCCCCTTCAGTCTGGGAACAGAACAGATGAGGAGGGCATAGCCCGAATATCAGCTTTTCCTAGATTCACTTGAGAAGTATTTCACGGGACAGCATTGCTCGTAGACTCCTTAGATCTATTGCCCACCCCTTCGAGTTCAGAAGCAGCTAGACTTTCCCAACTTACTACATCCCAAACTCTTTTTTCCTAAGATAGTCATTTGCGAACTAGACAATTCTTGTCTAAATTCCTCCTTTTCCTGTAATAACTTGTTAAACACAGTCAATAACAGTCTAAACACACTAATACGGTATTTTCTACCCCTTCTCCCTAAAGCTTTTCACTCAGCGGGCACATGGTCTGCCTCTCAAGTTATTGCATCAGATAGCTTATCCAAATATTTTACTTCTGTGGAACACAGATTGTCATCTAGTAAGCCTCTCATATCAGTTCCTCTGCTTATTCCCCGGAGTCCTAAGCCCATGCCCTGCTTTAGGCTGCATCCACACTCTATCTTAGGATGCTCAAATCGATTTTTAGAACAGATGCGAGAGAATAGGGCATAATGCAGTAACAGATAAGACCCCAAATCCTGATACTTAACACAATAAAAGTTTATTGCTTGCTCATTTCACAGTTTGAAGTGGGCTGGAAGGTTCTTTTTGGCAACTAACTCTCCTCCAAGCAGTGACCCCAGGCTTCTTCTGTTTTCAAGTGTTGCCATCTCAAACACACAGCTCTCATGGTTGCCATCAAATAGGAGGACAAAGAGAGACACGGAGCTTTTAATGATCAGGCTTGCAAATAAATGTTTATCCAGAACCAGCAGGGAATGTGATGCTTGTGGGTAAACAGTAGAGACATTTCTTTAACTGTGTCTATCTGGTTTTGCTGATTAAATGGAAGCACATATTCCCCGCCCAGCATGGCTCAGTGGTTGGGTGTCCACCTGTGAACCAGGAGGTCACAGTTCGATTCCGGTCAGGGTACATGCCCAGGTTGCAGGCTCAGTCCCCAGTGGGGCGGGGGGGGGGCATGTAGGAGGCAGCTGATCAATGATTCTTATCATTGATGTTTCTATCTCTCTCTCCCCATCTCCCTTCCTCTCTGGAGTCAATAAAATATATTTTTCAAAAATAAATGGAAGCATATATTATGTGCCTTAGTGAGAAAACACTACTGGCATATTATAAGTGTTTCATTTCTGCTCAAATTAACATACAATTTATTGGAATTCCCATAAATTCCCAATATGATTTTGAGGGGATGCAGCCCATTCAGAGACAATGTTATGTCCAGGACATTCCTGACGGACAGTCCCGGTGTGGTCTCTGAAATATGCTGAGAAATGCTAAGCTTTCAGTCTTCCTCTGGTTCAAGCCACACTGGGGGCTTTCAAAAAATGTTTTTGAAGAGAGATCTACCTGGAAGAAAGGATGTGCCTCCCGACAAGGCCTAATCTTATTCCATATGTAAAACAGATTCTCTGAGAAGAGTTTATTTGCACCCCGTAACTTGCTAAGGGTCTGTTGTGAAGGATAAACACTGCATTTTACTGTCACTTGAGCATCCATTGATAAGGATCCTGCTATTTTACATATGGATAAAGACTCATGGATGTTCTTCCAGATAGACTGTGTGTTCTGTAGCACTGTGGCTGGATGTTTGACATTTGCTGACCTTGGGAGAGGGGTCACACTGTGACACCAGCAGCACCATGGTCTGCATGCATTTCCAGCCTCTGCATGCTAGCATGTGACCTTGAATAGGAAAAACTTTGTGATAGTCTATTCTTTTGACTCATCTGTTGATCACAAGATCTTTATTCCAGTTGTTTTTTGCTTGTTTTGTTTTGAATTTGATCCCATCTGTTTTTCATCTTCCAGAAATTCTAGTAATGGCTCACCTCTGTTTTCCAGAAATATTAATTTACTCATATTTTTATTTTATTTTCATTTGATATCAAGAGTGAGGTCAGGTAAACATATGAACTTAGTCTCTCATTTTGGACTCTTTTATTTTTTACTTTTTTTTGGATATCAAGTACAGAGAAGTAAGTTAATCACATACCTCAGTTCAAAGCCAACTATCATTTTGCATTTCTTGGAGGAGGAGTAATATTAAAAGAGTACTATTAAAATTGACCATTTCTATGGGACACCTAAGCCACACCCACCAGCCAATCAGAGCAGCTGTATGCAAATTAACCCAGCCAAGATGGAGGCCAGCAGTCAAGGAGCTGGAGCAAGCATGCGGCTTCCGTTGCACCAGGAGTAAACTGTCTGCTGGCTGGGCTTCTCCTGGCTCCAGGCAATATTATTGCAACATTGTTTCAATTATAGAAGCCTCAGAGCTGAAGCAAACAGCAGGCTTCCGTTGCACCAGTGATGGAGGAAACTGCCTGCCTAGAGTCTACTAAGGCAATATTCTTTCAATTATAGAAGTCATGGAGCTGAAACCAACAGGAGGCTTCATTACCTGCCTAGGCCTTGGCTTAAAGGAACAGTGTATCAATTATGGAAGATAAACCCCAGAAACCTGCTTCCAGCCAGCCTTGCTGGGACATTGAGTCAATGGGAGCTGTGGGCAGCCTGAAAGCCTGAAAACAGCCCTTAGGCCCGCACCCAGGCTGGCCACACCCCAGTGGGGTGAGGGACCCCACTGGGGCGCTTGGCCAGTCTGCAAACAGCTATCAGCCCCTCACCCAGGCTGCCCAGGTACCCCAGTAGGGACCCAAAACCTGAAGGGACTGTGGGGAGCCTGAAAATGCCCCTCAGGTCCTCACCCAGGCTGCCCAGGCACCCCCATAGGGACCCAAAACCTGAAGGGGATGTGGGCAGCCTGAAAGCCTGAAAACGGCCCTCAGCCCCTCACCCAGGCTGGCCACAGACCAATGGGGTGAGGGTCCCATATGGGGGGCTTGGCCAGCCTGCAAACAGCCATCAGCCCCTCACCCAGGCTGACCAGGCATGCCAGCAGGTGGACATCCCCAGAGGGGTCCAAGACTGCGAGAGGGCACAGGCCGGGCTGAGGGACCTCCTGAGTGCACAAATTTTTGTGCACTGGGCCCCTAGTGTGTGTGTGTGTATATATATATAATTATTTTTCCCTTTCATGCAAATGCTCACTTCCATTTTATAGCTCTCTCATTGCTCACATTTATCAGAAATTTCTTTTTTATTTATTTTTTGGTTTTCATGATTCATGAATCTCTCTCTTGCATTTCTGACTCTTATATGATTTGGTCTTAGGGAAGGGGCCATGGTGTTTTGTCATTTTGTCAGTAACAGAAGGTGGGAAAAACATTTATGTCAATATAAATAGCTATATAGCTAAATTATTTTGAACGTGAGGTTGCTCTAGTGTTGCTTCCCCAAAGATACAGTTTATTTAAAGTGTCTTTGGATAGAGAGTCATCTATTTGATATGCTCTGAGGAAGAATCCAGAAACACATTGTAATAACTTTAGTCTGGCTTATAAAAAAAAAAAAAAAAGATTCACAGAGTTTACACTATGGTAACTATTAGGGAAAAACATTGTCCGAGATTCTCGATTTCTGGATGCATCTAAAACAGAAGCTGCTGGGAAGTCTCCTTGACTTTTGGGATTTTAACTCTGTGCTTTCAAAGACTACAAAGTAGACGTGCTTTGACGCAAACGTAAACCTCACACATGGTGTTGGCACTTTGTGCTTTATGAGCTCGGAAATATCCAGAGACGATTATAAGCAGGATGTTTACTCTACTCTGTTTTTAATGAGCCAAACTAACTAACTACAGAGAACTTCACATGAGGCACTACCATAGGAAAGGCTAGAGTAGCAATTTACTCAATGGTACCTGAGGGACCTAAAGTAATGAACCTCTCAAGTGACTAATTTGCTAACCCAAAATAAATACACTCTGTGTATACTAGGCCAGTACTACATGTCTGGAGCTTTGAAGTGACTCATTTGAATTTGATGTCTATAGAGTCAAAGAGAGTTATTTCTTAAAATTTGTTTATTTGCTTTGGTTAGCAATTAACATCTAAAATGAAAAAAACCTATTAACAAACCCAATTAGGCTTTTTAAAAATTTTGTTTCAAATAACAGCAACTGTGCATTTCCTTAGTTTATATGCAAACTTCATGCTCATGGTGATTTCTAGAAACTTTGTTTTTGCTTAGATTGGATTGATAAATAAGTTGATTCCATCTGCATTATGAATTCACAATTTTTATGAGTATGTAATATTTGATGGCCTTGAATACCATCCCTAGAACTGTACAGGGATTTTTCCTCTCAGTGATGGGGTTATTTTCCTAATTGTTTCATGGTGCTATCACAGAAACGGCAATAAAGAACACCCCTTGAGTACATTTATCCAGCAAACGTATTGGTTTGCATCACTGCAGGTCAATTCACCTTTAGGGTTTGTTTCAGTCTATGGAATCTATACACTTGTTCTATATACTTTCTGCTCTTTCCCATTTGTTGCCATATCCTTCTGTTAAGATAAACACTGCATTGAAGGCAAATAGAATTTGTGATTGACAGACATTTTAACACCATCAGAGACATTAAAATAAGGAGCCTGAATGAAGCCTCACTTTTCCCCCTTGTTTTTTTCTCTTTTTCTGTTCTTCCCTCCCTCCCTCCCTCCCTCCCTCCTTTCTTCCCTCTCTCCCTTGCTTATTCCTCTCCTCTCCCCTTTCTTCCCACCCCCTCCTTATTCCCCCTCTTCCCTCCTTTCTGTCTTATTCCTTAAGAAACGTGTCACTGTGATGGTGGCCCTGGCACGAGCATGCGCACTGCCCTGTCAGCACAGCTTGGGGAGGAGCTGATGTCCATGGTCTGCATCTGCTGCAGGGTCCAGTTACTGGAGGCTCCCGGGACAAAGGACACTCTGGGGATTGGACCAAACCAGCAGTTCACTCGATGACCTGAGCCTGGTAGTGACCTCACAGTTTGAGAGAGAAATTGGGAGGAACTGTGCTGTCAACAACAGGAAGTAGGTGAAAAATGAAAGATGCCCTAGGGGAGTGAAATGAAGAGCAGATGGCTTTAATTGTTAGCCTTGCTATGACAACTGAGGAGAGAAATTCTGCTCTCTTGACATTTAAAAGATACCAGCAATACTAGTGACCACATTCCATAGCTTCTTGAAGGTTTCCATGTCAGATAATTCAAACTCCACTCTCTCTTCATTACTGAACAGTCCATAAAAACTGCAGGTGATACGGTTCCTGATGGACCAGCCCTCTACCAGTCTGAGTAAGTTCCTGACATGCATACAGCAGTAAGGGTGTGGGCAGTCGCAGGTTACGGCAGGTGCGCATGTAGGGAAGGTCGGAAGGATTCACATGCTGCTGCAGGAAACCAGACTCACACTCAGGTGGGAAACCAGATCCTCTTCGGAAGCTCCCTGGGCCTCTTTATTCCTATGACTGTTTCAGAAATCCCGCTTAAATTTTTGTCTCACTGGGGAGTGGTCCTCCCTCCAAACCAGAAGTACAAAATGTCTTTGGAACCTCTGAAGAAATGAGCTAACATAGAAATGATTGTTAACTCAGCTATATGCTGTCTCCTTTGCACAGCCAATTGGAAGAATCAGAATGTAAGAATTAGAATGCCGGAGTGTAGAAGATGGCGAGGGGAGCCCCAGGTGGGGGGTATCTCAGGAAATAGAAATACATAAATGCACTCAACGTTACGAGGCGGAGACTCTGTTACGTTGATGTATAATGATTGGATTGAAGGTTCCTGGTCCGTTCTCAGGATTAATGACTCTTTCTTCCCTAGTGATAGGAATTAAAAACAATTCACCATTACTGAAAATTTATTTTATGGGCTATTAAAGTAAGACTTAAATGTGAAAAATATTTCTTTTTAGCCAGATGCTAATAGAACCTCGACAACTACAATGACAACATTTTCTAGTTTTTCATTGCTTTCTGGTGTGTGAATCTCTCAGCAACCCCAACACTCCGGGGTGGGATAACAGGTAGAATCCTTTCTGCACTGCTTCTCAGAGGGCCCAGCAGGACTGAGTTCCAGTACCCGACTGGTCATTGGCTTGAAAATGATGCTTTATTGGCCTTCTTCTCTTCTCATCAGTTCCCCGACTGTGTTTCCTGACCTCACATCCTGCTTGGACTGGAATCTTTGAATTAAGCCCTTTTCTGGAAGAAGCTAAACCACACCTTCCATACACCCAGTCCATGCAGTGCTTTTTCCCTGCATCAGGCCCACCACACTTTATTTTAATCATCTGTTTATTTGTTCTCTTTTATTGCACTTTTCAAAAATAATAACTGTGATTTAACTCTCCATAGCTGGATCCAGCAATGGCTGGCATATTGACAGTGCTTACAAATGTTGAATGAGCAAAAAGTTCTTCCATCTCTGTTGTCCTCCTGATCTGCTCAGTCACAAGTCTTGGCATTTCTTTTCTCATATTTCTTCTGTCCACACTTTCCATTCCTTCACCATCACCCTGGCTCAGGTCCGTACCATTTTGTGCATAAACAATTTCAATAGTTTCCTACCCACTCTCCTAGATTCCAACGTTGGGTTTCTCTATTTCACACCACACTCCAAACCAAAGTACAACCATCTGTTTGAAAAGGACAGTTTTATTTTGTCTCCCCTCCCCTTAAAGCAGCGGTTCTCAACGTGTGGGTCGCGACAGCCCTTTCACAGGGGTCGCCTAAGACCATCCTGAATATCAGATATTTACATTACGATTCATAACAGTAGCAACATTACAGTTATGAAGTTGCAACGAAAATAATTTTAAGGTTGGGTCACCACACGAGGGACTGTATTTAAAGGGCCAGAAGGTTGAGAACCACAGCCTTAAAACATCTGGTAGTTCCAACCTGTCTTTTATTCTCATCTAGCATTTTGCGAAGGTTGCCATCCATTGTATTTTCTATCGAGATAAAAGTTAGATATTGGCAATGCACTATATCATGGTGGTTAAGAGCGAAGGCCCTGGAGGCAGGTTAGGTCTTAGATCTAAACCTGTGTTGGACTGAATGATGACTCCTATAATGCATCAGTTGCTAATCAGTGGAATCTGAATGTTATTATTGATGGTAATGCTTTCACAGGAATGACTAAATTAAGGATCTTGAGATGAGAAGATGATTGGATTATTTGGATGGTCCTAAATACCAACACAAGTATCCTTACAAGAAACATGCAGAGGGAAATTAGACCCACACTCAGAAGATCTAAGTTTGTGAAGATGAGCCAATGTGAGATTTAAAGATGATGCTTTTGAAGATTGGAGTGATGTGTCTACAAGCCAAGGAATGTTAGCAGCTAGTATAAATTATAAGTGTCAAAGAAAAGATTCTTTCCTAGAACCTCCAAAGGGAGCACAACCCTGTTAACAACTTGATTTTTTGCCCAGTGATACTGAATTCAGACTTCTGAGAAAATATATTTCTCTTGTTTTAAGCCACCAGGTTTGAGACAATTTCTTACAGTGGCTACAGGAAGCTAATGCAAGTGATATTGGGTAACTTCTTTAAAAATCTTTCTATGCCTCAGTTTTCTCATCTTTAAAATGGTTCTTTATGTCTGAAGGTTATCTGAAGACTAAATGATTTAATGCTTTCAAAGTAGTTAGCAGTGTATCTGGCATATCCTGAACACCCAATAAATTTTACTCATACTTTTGTAATACTTTTAGTGTTTGCCTATTCACTTTATTCTGTTTTAAAGAAGATCAAAGACTACTGCATATACTTTAACGTGGCATAACATTTCTTAGTATCACATACATTACAATTAAATTTCAATTTAACAAATGTTCATTGAACAACATCTATTTGTGAGACTAGGTTCTAAGGATACAATGTAGAGTAAAATACAATGACTGAAATCAATGACTGTAATGCTACAACTATTCTAAATGATTTACAGTGAAATTTTTTCCATATTTCAGAACCTAAATATTCAGAAATTAAATATTTAATGGACATATGGTATGTATTTGTGTATATATATTTATACACACACACACATACACATTTATTAGAGACCCAGTGCATGAATTTGTGCACCTTGAAAGGAACTGTGGGCCACAAGGCTGTTGTAGGCAGAGGGGCAGGTCTTGGTGCCTCCTCCGTGCCCCCACCTGGTCCCCTGTGCTGTCTGCCAGCAGCTCTGCTCCTGCTGCTGCCACCGCTGCTCCCATGCACTGACAGCACTGGGCCCACTCACACCCGCTGCTGGCATGGAGCAATTGGGGCCAATTGCCTCTCAGGAGCAGGGGTGGGGGTGGAGAAGTCCTCAGGGGTGAGTGGGGACCAAGTGGGTGCAAGCAGGGTTGGTGCTAGCAATTGGTGCAAGTGGCAGCTCCAGCGCCGGTAGTAGATGCGAGCAGGGCCAGTGCCAGCAGTGGGTACTAGTGCCGGGTGGGACCGCAATGTGGGAGAGCAAAGAATTTTCAGTAACCACCAGAGGCTTGCCCCAATGACAGCGACCAGCACCCTACCTTGGTCTGGCACCACCACTCATCTGCTTCACTATCCTGCTGCGGTTGATGCCTGCCATGTTCTGTGCATGCCTCCTGGTGGTCAGTGCACATCATAGTGACCAGTTGTTCAGTTGTTCCACCCTTTGGTCTATTTGCATATTAGCCTTTTATTATATAGGATATGTATTCTCTCCAAGCATCAATTACTTGACCAAATTTGTACATTTAAAATATTTTCTTCCTTGTCAAAAGCAAAACATAGTTTTGCTGTATTTTTGGCTTTTCTACAGTGTAGAAGTATAAGCAAGATCAAGTACCCTTATCAATGATTCTATAATTTCCTGGTTAGTTGCTTGTGTCTATCACTGAAGGTGAGCTTCATGTCTTCACACTGCTAAGCCCAGTGCATGTGCACTCTAACATCCAATATTTGCTCTATGAACAATGCTCTGAAGTATCTCTGGGTATGTGTGTTATAACTCTAAGACTCTGGCTAAAGAATACCAATGACAGTTGTCTAAGTGGATTTTAATAAAATCTGTGCTTTCCTATTTATTGCTTGGTAAGCCTTTGATATCATACTCAAACTTTAAAAGCAATAACTCTGAGGAAAGAGAAATTGAGGACTCTAACTCTGACAGAGAAACACAACACTCTAGCATTCCTAAAGTTTAAAGTTGGTGACTATCAGAAAAGTAAATATTTCATGCAAGGGTAAGCCCTCTAATTGCGTTTGTGTTGAATGACTGCCAGATCCTTGTGTAGAGAGTTCTATAGGCATATTTCTGATCTCACCCTCCCATCTGAGGCCATTTCAAAAGTGCCTGTGGGTGGAAGCAAAGAGAAAGTCAAAAGCACAGGAAGAAAAGCAAGGGGTAGAGGGAATGGAGGCAAGGAAAGGAACAAGTAAAACCCTCTGGGGAAGGGAAGCTGTGTTTCATTTTAGTTGCTTAGTTTGGATGGAAGCCTGTAGAAGATTAAATGACATAGAAAGCATACTGCTGCTTACCCTCTCTTCTCATTTTCTCTGAATATATGTAGAATTGCATTAATAAAACTCCCAATGAGTGCGAAATTGTATTATTTAATATGATAATCATTTATAATTTGTGTAGAAGTTAATTAAAGGGGCATCTAAAATGGAGTGCTAAATTGCTTTTAATCTGTTAGCAAAGAGTCATATAAGTTAGTTGTTTGTAATTTTTCCCTTACTTTTTGCCAGCATATTAGACAAGGATTTGTAAAAATAAATTTTGATTAAAAATGAGAGAATATTGTTCACATATTTTTAAAGTTTTCATTATTATAAGATAATTCATTCATTATTTACTGAGCAACTATTATATGCTAAGTGTTTCAGGTGCTTGAGTTTCAGTGAAAGAAAAAAATGGAAACGTCTCTACTTCCATAGAGATAACATTTCAGTGCTGGAATACAGACAATGATGCAGCATATAGAGGAATGAATAATGTAATATTAGATGGTATGATAAGTACAAAGGAGACTTCAAAAATAGAATAAAGAAATAGTTGGGAGAGGTATGTTATATTGTGGGATAGCCAGATTTCTGCAAGAAACACAATATAAGATCGTGAATTAAATTTGATTTTCAAATAAATAACTATTTTTATCACAAATATGGCATATTATACTAAAAACGTTTTCTCTTTATGTGAATTTCAAATTTAAATGGGCATCCTGCTTTATCGGTCAATCCTAGAGGGAGTGAGGATGTGAAGATGAGACATTTTATTTTTTACAGCTTTAAGTATATGTGGCAAGTAAAATCATAATATATTTAAAGTGTACAATGTGACAATTTGGTATATAAATTGTATATATACAATTTATACATCATATTGTAAAAGGATGCTCACAATCCTAATTCCATCACCTCTCAATGTAGTATGCGTATGTGTGTGTGTGCAAGCACACTTAATATTTACTTTCTAGGAAAATTTCCAATATATACTATAGTATTATCAACTCTAGTCACCATGCACTACTTAGACCCTTAGAATTTATTTATCTGATAAGTGAATTTGTAGATAACAATACAGATCTGCCTTTTGTCCTGTTTTGGTGTCAGGGCTGAGAGGTGCACCTCAGTTCATCATTGCCCAGAGTAATCAATATTAGAAGTCACTGCTGATCACAACAGACTGTCAGTGGCATAATCTTTTCTATATTTGAGTCAGGTGTTTCTTTGGCCTAAGAATTGAAATAACTTACAGCAAAATGTCCACAACATCAGTGCCAGCTGGAATCCACAAGTAAGGGGAGGGAGAGAGAGAGAGAGAGAGAGAGAGAGAGAGAGAGAGAGAGAGAGAGAGAGAGAAAGCAGGAGATGGAAGGAAGGGGTAAAAGAAAAGAAGAGAAATAAAAATAGTGGAAAGAGCCCTGTCCGGTGTCTCTCAATGGTTAGAGAACAGCCCACTCACCAAAGAATCAGGGGTATGTGCAGGAGGCAGCCAATTGATGTGTCTCTCTCACACTGATGGTTTTTTTTCCTCTCTCTCTCCCCTCTCTCTTTCTCCCCTCTCTTCCTCCCTTTCACTCTCTCTAGAAATCAATGGAAAAATATCCACTGGTGAGGGTTAACCAAAAAAAAGAAAGAAAAGAAAAAGAAAAAGAAAAATAGGGAGAGAAGGCAAGAAGGAAGATATAAAGGGAAATAGTACTCAATTGCATTTATCTATTACATCAAAATACTGAAAATGAGACCATTAATGATATATATTAAATTGAAATTTTCTCTCATATTAGGGAACAGGAGGACAGTGAAGAGCAAAATGAGAAACAAAGAGTGGTGTCTAGGGACAGGTAAGGGGAATTTCCAGGCAAACTTCAAGTACTGCTTTCTCCTGCCTCACATAGATAATCCCTTTAGGGAGTCAAGCGTTTTACTTAGAAACGACTTTTCTACATTACAATCATTTTCACTTTGCTTTATTTTGACTAAGAAGTGAATTCGGACGGACTTCCTCTCAGAAGAAATCATTTGCCAGTATCTCATATCTATCTTAAATTCATGTATTTAGATGCTTTTAAACATAATTATAATAATGTTTCCTGCGTCCTGCAATAGTCTTCTAAGGATTTCCAGTGTCACCATCGCCATCATGGTTAGTGTTGTCATCCGCATCGTCATCATCCAGCCTTACTCTCAAGACTTCTCTGCTAAGCAAGTAAGTCCGACTCCGACGGGAAAAGTCAAGAGCCATAGGATCTCACTCCTCTGTGGCTATAAAACTGAAACAAAGAAGACAAACTAACAAACAAAAAACTCATGGCAGAGTGAAGGGGGCAGGGTCGAGGTAGTAGGAGTAATGAGGTTCAAAAATATGGTGACTGAAGCAGACTTGACACACAGTGCAATACAGAGATGATATATTATCTTGAAACCTACCTACTGCTATTAATCAGTGTCACCTCAATCAATTTAATAAAATTAAAAAAATGAAAACAAAAAAGGCTCCTTTGCATGCCTTATGGTGACAGGAGAGGGGCCAGGGAGTCCTGGGCTGAGTGAGTGACTCACCCCCTTCGTCTCCCCACAGGCACCTCCGCCTTATGTTCCTCAGGTGGACCTTTGGATGCTGCATCGGTCCATTGTTAACACACAGAAACTGCGTCTTTCCCAGGCTGGAACAGAGGCTGATCTCAGAACTCGTCACAACATCACAGCTCAGGGACAGGAAGGCCTGTTATCCAGCAGCCCTTGGCCTCTACTTATTTCTTTCCCTCCCGCCAATTTATCTTTGCAGTTCCAGGGAATGTTGCCAAGTCCCCTCTCGATGGGGTAGGCACTGTAAATCCCTAATTCCCAAACTAATCTTACAGCAGGGGACAAGTTCTGGGCAGCCTTCCCATTCTGCTAACACCACATGTATTTTTTTTCTTCCTCAAGTGTGTTCTATATCCTGCAGGCTTCCTTATCCAAAAGTTAATTATCAAATTTACTGCACATTTAAAAAAAACCAGAACACCTGAACCTGGCACAGCACACATTATTTTTACTACATGAACGAAGAAATCAGCTTGAAGTTTTATTTAACCAGGAGAGTCTAAGTTTCCTTAAAGCTGGAGACCATTTGAAAGAGTTGGGTTTAGTGTAAGCAAAGACGAAAGAGTCCCCATAGATCATTCAGAAAATACTCTGCACATGTGTCAACCTTCAGTTATTCCGAAATAGGTGAGCCAGAACTTTCCTTGTTTTAGAATTTTCTCCTTTGTCTAGTGTTTAACTTTTAAGTACTTGCTACTTGTTTCAGTCTCTATCAGAAGAATGGGGGGAAATAAGGTAATATTCAAATCCTAGACTGTCGTATGATTCATTAGTCGGTATTTCTAGAAATAAAGAACAAATTTCTACCTAATTTGAATAAGAAGTAAAAAATAATAATACTAACAACATTTAAAAGGCTGTGAAATTTTGATTAGGCTCTAAAAAATTGTAGTCTTATCAATGAGTATACATTTATTTCAATATTTTATGCAGAAATTGTTTCCCTTTTCACTCTGAATATACCTCATTTAAAATAATATGTACCTATACTAAATTATACTATACTATACAACTGTACTATTACTAATACTACAAAGTATTGATCAAGGTTAGCTGCTTATCAAATATGTTGTTAAGTATTGCAATTATTGTCAGAATGACTATTTTCTGGCATCATACAACAGGAATTTTTAGATTTTTCTGTTACTACTAACAATGAAGGTTATATTTTATAAATTTTATTTTAAATAATATTTGGAGATAACATTAGGCAATCACAATAATTTGGAAAGGACATGGTACTCTGATAATTAAACTTTAAATAATGATTTAAAACAGAGCTATAAAGTCTTTTTTTAAAAAAAGAGAGAGGTGTAGACAGTCACCTGACTTTTCTCAAAAGGGCATGCCAATCAGAATGGGTTTGGTCAGCCATAGAAGACTTGTAAAAAGCAACAGAGCCACGGAAGCAGAGATGGAGGTGCCTTTCATGAGACCAATTGGGATATACTGGCTATACTACCATAATGAAGCCAGCTAGCATCAATTACATAGTGAAGACGCTCACTATACAATGCAATCAAGAAAATACCCCTGTCCTCAATCTGGTTTTGATACTTCTGACCACACTATGGCCAAGCAACTTTGAGAAAGTGATGAGAGAAACTGATTGGTGAATGGTGATATTTCTCATCTTACATAAATACATTATTCTCCTGATTTTACGTATCATTCTGTTTGAAAATGTCCACCAAGGGCTAAATATTGTGCAGTGGATAGTTGAAGCTCAGCTTGTGGTTTCTGAGGTGCAAATAATGGTTTAGATCAACATGCTGGGACTGAGAGTTTGTACCCTACTGGAGGAAAAGGGTGGTAATGAGTGATACAACTTTCTAATTCTAAGCTTGGTACCTATTCATAGGACTTTTGCTTTAATGATACTAAGAATTCAAGTATTAAGCCAATTGGGAAATGTTCTTGTAGGCAGTTCTTTCTCTTTCCACTGGTCTCTCAACCTCTCTTTTCTTCCTCCCACCCCCATTCCACCATCTCGTATGCTTATACAGTTATTCTATAACAAATTAATAGACCTGGTTCCTTGCCTACCAGAATGTAAGAGACTGTATAGTCTCTATACACTATATAATATCAGGCAGTCTTCCATAAGGAAGTATATGATCTTAAGTAAAAATTTTATTTATGAAGATAATCAATACTGTTGTTTGTATTCACGTATTACCTGCAATTTCACTTTCTGTGGTGTGAGCCCCACAGTCAACCTTGGTTCAAAAATATGAAATGCAAAATTTCAGAAATAAACTATCCACACATTTTAAATTACATGACATTCTGAGTCCCTCACTTCATCTCATCACAAAGTCACTGTATCATCTCATATCATCACAAGAAAAATGAATACAAGACAATAAGCTATTTTGAAAGAGAGCACATTCCCATAATTGTTATTAGAGTATACCAGGGCCCAATGCATGGATCTGTGCACATTAAAAGGAGATTAGTTAGAAGGTGGCTGGTGGGATGGGATTGGGTGAGATGGGCCAGACATGCCCTAAGCCAATCTCCTTCAGTCCCTCCCTGGCTGGCTGCAGGTGGGGCAGCACTGGGGCTCAAAGGGCCTCTGTGGAGTGAGCAGAGTCCCTCTGGAAGGTGGGGTCCTTCAGTTTGGCCTGTGGGGATTGGGCTGGAACCGGAAGTCCAACATCCCCAAAGGGGTCCTGGAGTGTGAGAGGGCACACTGCAAAGTTGCTGTCACTCAGTAGCTCCTGCGTTGAGCGTCTGCCACCTGGTGGTCAGTGGGTGTCATACCTACCGGCTGGTCGGCCAGTCAGTCAGTCACTCACTCAGCCTTTTATATATATACTAGGGGCCCGGTGCATGAAATTCGTGCATGGGGGGAGGGTGGGGGTCCCTTAGCCCAGCCTGCCCCCTCTCACAGTCTGGAACCCCTCAGTGGATGTCCTATGATGGCCCCAGTCTGCCAGGTGCCT